>JAKTWX010000138.1:3063-26801 GCA_030582275.1 Waltiozyma pijperi
CCTTCATCAGCAACAACAACAACAACACCAACACCAACAGCAACAGCAGAAACAACATTTGGTTCCTACGTCCACCTCCGCATCCTCTAATGATCCAACCAGTGACGACTTCGATTACGTCGCACATATCAAGAGAATAGGACAAGAAGACCACTATGCCAACCCTGTCAGTGGCGGCCACACCAACAACAACGGTGGTGGCTCTGATCCATACTTCTCCAACTTCACACAGATCAATCCACGTGATATCGGGTCCCTTCCAGGGAAATCGTCGCATGTTTCGTATTTACATTCTCCTTCGACCCAAGATATGATGAACAACAGTTCGTACATGGATCCACTGGACATTGTCTCGTCAAGTTACGACACTGCTCCTTCCAGTTTCAACCCAACAAATTTCACTCAGAACTCTTTGAATGTTAACTCTTCCACCAATTCTTACTTCCAATCCATTTACAATAACGGGAACAGCAACGTTCATCAGACGACGAACAGTGCTGGGGGTCCTATGATGGGCTCAGGCCTGGGCATGGGTATGGGGATGGGGCTGGATGGTGGTGGTGGTGTTTCCTCTCCTGCTCCTTCCTCTTCGTTTGCTCTCACTCCAAGCACCGTTGATAATGGCAGCTATTTGGATTCCTACTTCTCTAACAGAACCTCTCAGCATCAACAACATATCAACCGTGTGGGCTCGCTAAGCAACATCCAGGGCTCATTCAGCAGTGGCGGTGCGAGACAGATGGATCAAGATGGCGACGATTTGATGGATGTGGATCAAACCACTACTCCGTCAATGCTTTCTTCCTCGTATTCCTCCACTTCAAACTTACGCCGCCCTTCCGTTTCCTCGCAATCAACGATCAAGAAGAAACCTATCAAGAAGAGAAACTCCACTGCCACGCTGCCACAACTGATGAAGACAGATTCTTCAGGCGCGTCAATGCAGGGACAATCTTTATCCACCACTGCTCCAGCCACTTCGTTCATGTCTTCGGCTTCAACGGCAGCCTCAACCTCTGTTCCAACATCTTCCTCCTCCGCTTCTTCTTCTTCCAACTCCAACCTTCAACCAACAAACGCCAACACCCGCTGTACGAACTGTAACACCCAGACGACCCCATTATGGCGTCGTAATCCTGAAGGTCAACCGTTATGTAACGCGTGTGGGTTATTCTTGAAATTACACGGTGTTGTACGTCCATTATCGTTGAAGACCGACACGATTAAGAAACGTCAAAGAAACGCTGGGAAATCAGGCTCCGTTAGTTCACCAAAGGATCCAAACTCTTCCTCCACTCCAACATCATCTTCATCTGCTTCTACTTCTGCTATCAATATGGCTGCCAATGCTAGAAAACCTTCTAATCCTCCAACGAGCAACCCAATGTCGTCAAGTCTGGGCATCCATACGACGAAACCTATCAAGAAAGTCCCAGCTTTGGTCAAACCGCAACAAATAGCCACCACGCCTACCTCTTCTTCTGTTGTGGCTGGTAATAAACAAGGTGGTATGAAGATGGATTCCAGAGATCAACAGCAGCAGCAGCAGCAGCAGCAGTCACTACCACCACAAACTAGCAATGCTAATTTCTTGGGAAACACAAATCAAAGTTCGCTGGATCAATTCTCATTCAATGATACCGGTGGTTTCCAATTCTTGGATAATGTCGATTTCCCATTGGCTATCACTCCAGGAATGGATGCTTCAAGTGTCACTGGCTCAAGTCTCGCTGATAATGACGATGGTATGAGTGCTACTGGTGGCGCTTCAGACGCAGGGGCTGGAAATAAGGGCAACTGGGAGTGGTTGAGTATGACGCTGTGATTGGTCGAATTCCACTGTTTGTTTGTTTTTTTTTTTTCACTTCTCGAGTTCAGTATTATTGCCTTTCTTTTCAATTCAATTCAATTCCGTTCTTCTCTTTCTTCATACACATGTCTGTATACTTACTGTCTTTTAATTATAATATACTAATGTACTACTAGAACTTCAAAATGGTATTATTCATATGTCTATAAACGATGGATCAGACTATGTTGGGTGTTTTGTTGGTTGCATTGTTGGATTCCTTTTCGACGTGGAATATTGTGATTGGTTTTGTGGTACATCGATGTAGGTGGTATTATGTGGATTTGATTTGGGTGGTTGGCTTTGGTAAACTGACTTGCTTCGAGCTGCTTTGTAGCGGTCCTCCCTCACTAGTTCCTCTCCAACTCCTTCTAGACTCCCCAATATGTTTTGATGCTTGGTTTGAAACGAGTCGTATTCGAATCTTGTGTGTCTCTTAAAGACTTGTGGATCTTTCATTCTTTGTTTATTTGGTGATAATGATGCACTTCTGGAGGCCCCTTCAAGCCATTTGGCTGACCTTGGAATTTTAGGGATGTTCGAATCGAACCCTCTTTGCTTCTTGATCTTTGTTGTATGGAACCGTCTGATGACATTTAGAGATGACATATCTTTGTTATTGGCTTTTGTGACGTTCTCAGGCATGGCGAAACCCTTGGTGATGGCGGAGTTACTTAGTATCTCCTGTGCATCGGCATCAAGACTTGCAGAGTCATCACTTTCGCTTCTAAGATCCTTTGAATTGTCCGCAACTTGATCAGAAGTGTAACCGTCTATTTCAATGTCTATTCTGTGTTCCATTTCATCAATCTTAGAAGCCATTTCTATTTGAGCAACCTCCTCTGTGAGGTTGTGTCTCAGAATGATCTCATCTCTTAGATTTACCTTACGGTCGAGCTTCTTGATTATCTTGAGTAGGTTTCTTGAGTCTCTCTTTACCGTGTCAAGCGACATCAAGGTTCTGAATACATCAAACTCTCTATCGAAGATCTCATTGTCTGGCTCAACTTCATTGATCAAGCTCCGGTTCCCAAACTGGCCAAGACACGCTCTAAGAAACCCGTCTCTTTCCGCTGGAGGCTCATCCCTACCACTGAAACCATCTGGAAATCCAGCTTGCTTGAAATCCATGTTGTTGAACATGTACTTTTCTTGATAGTAATCATCGTTGTTGATCTCAAAAAACCGATCATCTTGAGCTTCACCAACTTTCCTTCTCTTGAACTTTGGGCCTTGCATCTCAAAGCCATCAGTAGGGACATGAATAAAAGCCACATTCAATTGTAAAGAACTGTTCTTCGCAAATTTCTCTCTGATAATGTCTCTCTGTTTGGAAAGCTCACCGTACAAGACACTTAAGGCTGAACTTTGAACATTGAGGCTATCTGCTATCTTTAGACAGTGGTAGATCATCAGCAAAATAGGATTTTCCATGTTATTCTGGAAGTTGAACACTAGCTGGGAACAGTTCAAGTAAGGTGGTTCTGAGTTTTGATTTGGTATTAACTTGTCGTGATTTCGGCAACCTGTGAACAATGCACCTAATCTGTCAATTTGTAAACTGAGCAGTCTGTGAAGCTTATCAGCACCAGTTTGTAAGGCGATGTATAGCAACTCATCATAGATACAACTGACAGTGGTGACTTTTTCAATATGCTCATAATCAAGGATATACTCTCCAAACATCAAAGCGGTACCATCCCCAGCAATCGCCACAATGATATATGACCAGAGCCAATCAGCAAACCTCACATCTTCATTCTCTATTGATAGGTCTATTATATTGACACCCAACAACCTCAATTTCTCAAAAAGATCAAACAAAGCATGACTGGGTCTATTCACCATGAACTTTGATGAGTTCTCAAAATTTGAATTAGAGTCTCGTAGAAACATTGGGATGGCTGGTCCTATGAACATACCCATCGAATGGTCAGCTTTCTCATGGACATAGGTGCTATTACCAATATACTTGAGTTTGGTCTCCGTCATAAATGTGAGTGCCTTACAATTGGGTATCATGTCGTAAATGATCTTCTCGAAGTTAACACCTAGAACACCATCAGTGAGAATGACGGTGTTTGAGTTTGTGAATCTCCCCAAGCGTGCTAGATGGTTCTTATACTGGGCCACACTTGAAGCGGAGATGGCTATTATGTCAAAAACAAGGGCTGGTTTTATCTTCTGAAAACATTGGACAAATGCTGGGACTGACCTGGCAATCAGTACGGATCTGTAATCGATGACTTCTTCAACATCTCCTATGATATATTTCATTTTGTGTGAGTGGTATTTGGATACTATAGCTAAGTTGCAAAAGTCTTGTATGAGGCCACATTTCCAGGCAAGTGTCTGACAACTGAAAGAATCGCCAACTAGAATTCAATGAATGTTAGTACAAACAATTCTGCGTTAGAACTGAGAGAGACATCTTTGTGTTGTAGGAAAAGCAAGGTATTAGGATACAAACCAATTAGAATGTTGGGTTTGCCATTGAGATGATCTGACATCTAGAGTAGGACCATGTACAGGGCTGTGTGGGGGAGGCTTTGTGTCAATTGTTTGTTATGAGCAGTAGGATCTTGAGGAGTAATGAAGGGGGTAGTTGTATGTGAAGCTAAAGTCTAAAAAAGGTATCTTAAGTAGTTTGATGTTTGTTAAGAGGTAAAGAAGAGCCCTGTTTGATTCTAATTAACAACCAGCTTCAACATGGGTCTGTTTCATATTCTTTGATCTAGGAAGGCGTTATATTTGGATGGCACGATTTGTTCAATTTCTGTGCACAAACGTCTTATAAAATCTGGAAATCATCGAGATTATAATTCCAGGGATCTTCCACAAACTAGCCGCCGATATCACGTGCTTCAGAAGAAGGGCTATACTTTTAAGGCGAGCTAGGCTCCAATAATATTAATGTGGATCTTGAGGGAAATTCTAATTGCTTGAACCTCTATTATACACTTCTCTCCAAGTATATCATTCGTGTGAAGGAAATCCTAGCTGTTATATGAATCGTGATCATAGTATTTGAGGGCTCTTATCAACAAATAACTGGTACCTTACAACTTCAAGACATGAGGGGCTTAATAAGGAATCTCATAATTAAAGGTTATACAATTGCTCTTGACCACACCGTTGAACGGCCAAATATGGATACTAGAAGCTGTACATATACGTTAGCTATTACTTTGTGATCTGATCATATGTCTTGACACCTTTTGTGAAGTCCTTCCCAACTAGGAAAATTGTATATAGCGCGGTTGGGTCTGCGGCCGCAAAAATGTAATTTTTCTGTGTGTCGGACCCCGATCTAGTCGCGCGACTGGTTCCGGTGCGCGTTGTGTGATGGCGTACACCTTCTTTTTGTGTCTTGACGCCCTGATGTTTGGATGTTTTAAAGTCTTCATAGAGCGTATCAAGAACGGCTGACGCGTAGAAATTAAACGCAACATGAAACACTGTTGTCTCCAGCCGTGCAAGTCATACCACTGCCCAGGGCAAAATCATGCTATATCATGATTCACTACCACTAATTATACCTACGACAGTACTTAGAATATGGCGCTACTATGCGATGCGCTTATAAGCTATCTCTATACATGGAAGTATGGGAGATCCCGATCTCGACTGCTGGTTGTAACTTGTGCCAGAATAAAGAGTATTTAATTCCAATAAGTTCCTGAATTTGACAAAGAAGACTTCAGATATTCAGGGTCATCGCATGAAGTTATATTTCACAATTCTCATCCTCAATCAATTAATACAGATTCTCTAGTCATAAGCTTCTCCTAACAAAAAAAGTTTCTGACTTACACAAAACAATCACAAATATTCACCACCACTACCACTAACTGATCACTACAATGCCTATGAAAGCCGTCGTCGTTGGTTTATCCTCTATCGTCACCATTGCCTTAGCTGCTAAGGACTCCTATGCCATGCACTCCATCCACCACGCCACTTTGAAGACTCGTGCCGCTGCAGTTGCTCGCTCGAGTGTAATGGGTGCTGCTGTTGTTGGTACCGGTGTTGCTGCTGGTGTTGCATTGCTTTTATGAGACTTACAATATTATATTATTTGTCAAATTATTTAATTGGGTCTACTTTTGCTGCATTTACAACAACATTATTAAATTAAGCTACGACGTCGCTGCATGGCTAGCTGCTATTCGAATTTAAAGGGGATGTTTGTTTTATTATATTTTTGGTTTTATCATTTAAAGGAAATGGGGTCTTATTCTATAGTATAGAAAAGACAGGTTACAACACATACAATACTATATACTTATAGAGTTACTACTACTAATAATTCAATACACGTATCGAACTATGGTATTGATATATTATTCCTAGTTTAGCTTAATTGACTATTTGAAGGCCAAGACGGCACCGTTCTTATCGGACACAGTTTTGACCAATGGATTTCTTAGCCCAGAAATGAACAAGCCTGAGATCTCTTCGACGTTGTTAATGAAGGTGACTCCGTGGTTTCCTGAGTCCCAGTTTTTAATGTACCTCACTGCTTCCTTCATAGCTCGTTCTTCTTGTTCTTCTCTTCCTTCTTCAGGGTTCGCAGAGTAGATCTTGATTCTGAGATTGACGTTGTGTGACTTATCCTTATTCAAGATCATGGTCTCCACGAAGTTGAGAATGGTATCACTGTCGAACGATATAGTTATCTCTGTGAACTTGGCGTCACTTGTGTTTCTGTAGAAGGCGATTGGTTGTGTGGTGTTGTTGACTATGTCGTTCTCCTCTTGCACTTCTGGGATTCGTTCAACGTTGTAAATTAAGAGGTCCTCGACGTGCGTTGAACACTCTCTGAAGGCTTCCAATCTATCATCAGGCTCAATGAAGTACTTGACATAGCCTTGGTGTGGTATGTCCATGAATTCGAAGATCTTGGAGAGGATTTCCAACTGCAAAGAGGTCTGATCCGAGTCTGAAGTAGCGGAGGCTTCGATCAAGTCACTTGTTCTGTCTGTCAATTGCTTAAGGAACACGACATAGAACGGTGTCTTTGGTGTTTCGTTGTGTGTCAACTGTCTCTCCAATCTGTCTGTTGAGACACGTTGAAGTTCCAGCTTCTCAGAGGCAGCGGTAGGGGCCTTGGAGGATTTAGGGATCGAAGAGTTGTAGAAAATATCAACAAGGTTCAACATGTTCATATAGTCGCCGATCTTCTCAATGTTGTAAATCAACTTGGTGTACCCCTTTGGAGCTCTTGTGATCTCAGTGGCCAACGAGTCGTTTCTGTCCAAGACGTTCCCGTCCCAATCGATTTCCCCCTTGATGTAGCGCTGGACCTTTTCACGGTAACTGACAGGGTACACGAGTAGAGTCAACGGTGTTGTTAGGAACGTTGAGACCAAAGTCATGACTATGAACATTGAGAATAGCTTCTCAGAGATGATATTGGCGTTCAACCCGACAGTCAAGACAACAATTTCCACGATCCCCTTACAAGACATCAAGACACCAACAGATAAGGACTCCTGCCAGAACAAACCATTGAACTTGGCGCTGATGAACCCACCAAACACCTTCCCAACAACAGCAATCACGATAATGGCAACAATGTAGGCCCAGTCGATCCCATGGTTGAGACTTTCAAGGTTCACGTTGAACCCAGCAATTGCGAAATAAATTGGAATAAGGACAATTTCCACTAAATCTTCAATCTTGTTAGTGATGGCCACAGTGAAACCTTGCTGGCGTGGCACAATGACACCAATTAAGAAAGCACCAAAGATGGGGTGCACACCAATACTGTCTGTGAAGAAAGAGGAAATGAAAACCATGACCAAGGTAAGCAAAATTGATAATCTGGAAAGTGAGCCTCTCTGTAGGTCTTTCTTCAAGATGACATGGTGATAGAACCATCTAACAGGGAAAATAACAAACAATGCCCACCCAACAGCCACCAACAAGATGTAAAGCGTGTTAATTCCACTTCCCGAGTTAGCCAAGGTGACACTCAAAGCCAAAAGCATCCATCCGATCAAATCATTGGTGATCCCAGCGGCTAAAACAATGGTACCTACTCTATCCTTAAGCAATCTCAACTCAGTGAGAATTCTAGCCAACACAGGGAAGGCAGTGATACACATGGCAACGGCGATGAACACCATGAACGTCGTGAACTTGATATCAGGGTCGTATTGATTGTACAAACCAACAGCAATGGCACATCCTAACCCAAACGGTATAGCCATGTTAACTAACCCAACACTTAGTGCGATTCTAGCGTTCTTCTTGATGAACTCAATGTCCACTTCTAACCCAACTAAGAATAAGAACAAGATGACGCCGAAATTAGCCATTAAGCTGAGAAGTGGGATTGAAGGTTTAGGAAAACAAGTTGATGTGAAATTGGGAATACGACCAAAAACAGAAGGACCTAAAAGAATCCCAGCAATGACTTCAGAAATGACACGTGGTTGTTTGATCAAACTCATTGGGATGTGAATAATTTGACACATGAATATGATGAAGATTACTTGGAAGAGAAATAAAGTGATAGGGTTGGATGAGGTGTATTCTAAGGGGTTACGCCCTGCTATGATACCTGCAACCGCTGATGTATCTGTGGCCATTGTTGAAGTCACTGAACTAATTTGGTTGGTGAGTTATTCTGGGAGATTCAACTTGAAACTTTGAAATGTAGCAGTTGGAGTGGTGGTAAGCAGTTATAGTTCTTAAATCAATGATTTTTGACTCTTTAAGTATCTCATGTGAACCAGCTTGTACAAGGTTATATGGCTGTGTAAGATATCTGTTTATAATTTAATTTCCTCCAGCCGACTGCGGCTGTACGTCTTATCGTGTCCATTTAGCGCTGAAACCCTGTCAATTTCCCCGTGTAAATTTCCCCCTCAATTCAGGCGTTACTTCCGCCCTACACTCTACTAGAGCTTCTAGTATGGACAAAGCTGGCCTAAGGATATATGTATATGGAAACCTCTAACACGCCTCAATCTTCATCAGTATCAGTCTCAATTTCATGGATCACCAAGTTTGAATTATGTTCACCACTCTGATTGGTTTGACGTTGAGAAATCTGTGTCTGTGGGACAATAGATTCAGGGATTTCAATATCATTTGAGTCAGATTCTGTTTTAAGAGTGATACCCTCAGTCAAATGAACTTTGCTCTTGAGATCATTATCATCATCTGTCTCAATAATACCCTCATCTCCATCATCCTCGCCTTCTTCTTCTTCGTCAATATCCGTTACTATTTCCTTGTCTTGGTTCCTTGACACATTATCCCTATCACCATCTGTGGATTCAGCAATCTCTTCATCTTTGATCTCTTCACCTTCCATTTCAAAAGTCTGGCTCAACGGTACAACCATAGGATTCTCAGTTTTGACATTTGTGAATTGGAAACCGAATGAATCTTCTGAAGTACTGTTAATGTTGCCTTTCAGATGGTTTATTCCTCGGATTATACTGGTGTTTTGATCTGTGGCTTTTATAGGCGATGGGCGGTTTGGTTTCTTTGGTGAGGTGGTTGGGGTCTTTCTCACTAACGATGCTGTTTGTTTTGGTTTAAGCTTGGTCTTAGTCTTGGTGTCTTTCTTAGTTGGGCCTGAGTTTGTTGCTGTATCTGTGGCTTTCTTCTGTCTCTTTGGTTTCTGTTCCGCGAGCAACTCTTGATTCCTTATTTCTTCGTCTTTGTGTTTGATGTAATTGATGTTGATCAGCGGCTCAGAAGGATCCTTGACGCCTGCTTCCTTTGTCAGATCTCTGTATCTTTTCTGCTGTTCGTTCAATATTTTGGAAAATACCTTTAATTGATGGAGTTGTTTCTCTTGTAGCAGTTCTTGTAAACGTGTCTGTTCTTCTATAATTCTTCTATTTTGCAATTCCAACTGTATCACTCTTTCCTTTAAACCATAGGTTTTTCTCTGTGATTCATCTCTGGCCTTCTGTAACGAAATGGACCAAAGAAAGGCATCATAATCTTCTGGATTGGCAGTTTGCGGTCTTTCCAGAGTGAAACTACCAAGGACATTTCTCAACTTATGAGACTCGATAGCTATCTTGATCTCCCAGGAACCCTCAGAGTTGGAACCTTCCATCTCTTGACTGAAAACTTTGTACTTATCATGGTCTTCTTGTGTTGGATGAGTGTTGAACAAGGACTGGAACACCAGAGACACCCATTCTTCGTCAGTCAGTGTGTTGGAAGGAGCCTTACTGTGAATTATATCTTGGTGAGAAAGCTGAATGGATGATCTAACCTCCATACCGTTTGTAGCTCTTATTATCAGAGTTGAATCATGGTCGTTTAGCTTGCTGGAAGATATGCTCTTGACGAAAATATCCTGCTCGTCTCCATTGTCTGATGAAAGAGTGATGATATTGACACAGTCCATGGGATATGAATGTAGATGGTGGTAGAGCAGAGATTAGGAAGGAAATATATCTGTGAAACAGCTTAACATGTACCACACACATCTTGAAGTTGATTCGATTTCGGAATCCCGCTTCCGACTTACATAATCCTGATTATGTAAGAAACTAGAATGTAAACAAACAAATCGAATGCACCACAAAACCCTCGCGAAGATTTCACCACTTTAAACTTTGAAAAGTTGGGGTAACCACGGCCTGGCATCCTATTGTCAATTAATATTGAAACGGCTTTCATCCATCGGTCCACTGCTATGTTTTAATTGCCGATATCAAATTAAGTTGCTACAATTTCAAATGATTTACAATCTCCTATTCATCAGAGTTGGGGTTTCCTGTTAGCTTTGAAGATCATCGTGTCATCTTTGGTCACACGGTCTAACAGTTTGTACCACATAGAAGCTACGCACTATCAATATCTCACCAGCATAACTATTAACACCGTGTTTGCTATTGGCTGCATTCATCAAACTCAATTCATAATTGTTGCTCGTTACCGCCGTGCGCTGTTTAAACGAATTGGATTTAGAAAGTTGAATCTGTATTCGATGACATTCTGTACCGTGTCTGATAAGATTCTATTGTTTCATTGGGCTCATCTGCATATTCTCACATGCAACACTGCACAATAGAATATTTGTTGGAACCATTATTCTCGTTCCCATCAATTTGATTAATGCTGCTGCACCACTTTGTATCAAAGTATGCTGCGATTGACCGATCATGGACCTCCGCTTTCACCACTTTGGAAATTGATTGGGCTGTTGTGCCAGATTAACAAGATGATCAGACTCAGAAAGGTATAAAACATGCTCAATGTCCGCCAGTTTGTGTCCTCAGATGCTCAAAACTTTATAGTTATTACAAATCACAACAACATATATCAATACTATTTACCAAACATGAGTGTCTTTGAAGGTTGCAACGAAATCAGTGCTCCATGTGAAGACAAGGCCTTTGACAAGGACATCCCACAAGAGAAAATCTACGGTTCTTTTAGACCAGACCCAGAGAACATCAAGCATCACGACATCAACGCCTTGGCCCATGCTTGGTTGGCTGAGTTCAACAGGGCTCTTTCCACGGTGAAGACCAACCCTGACGAGCTGGACAAGTTCTTCATGCCACATACTGTCTGGAAGGACCACTTGGGTTTGACTTTGGACTTGAGATCGTTCATTGGTCCGCAGAAGATCAAGGATCAATTGGTTAAGACTTTCAACAAGAAGGTGGGCAAGTTTGAAATTGACAAGTTGGCTGACCACAGAAACCCAACCGGTGTCGTGTTGCAAACCATTCATCCAGAAGGCGCTGACGGTAAAGCTCCTATTGAGTGGATCACGCTTTACTTGAAGTACAAGACTGACTACGGTGTTGGGAAAGGGTTGATCAGATTGGTTTCTGTCCACGATGAAACAAAGGCCACTCCTATTGGGTTGAAGGCCTTGTCTGTCTTCACGCTCTTGAACGAGTTCACCCCTGTTCCGGAATTGGTTGGCCGTAACAGACCTGTCGGTGCCTCCCACGGTGAGAACATTGAGAGAAAGACCTGGTTGGAGAAGAGATTTGAAGAGCAGGACTACAAGGAGGGCCATCAGCCAATGGCGGTGATTGTTGGTGGTGGGCAAGGTGGGTTGACCGTTGCTGCCAGATTGAAGAGCTACGGCTACAACGTGTTGATTGTGGATGCCAACCAGAGAGTCGGTGACAACTGGAGACAACGTTACAAGTTCTTGTCCTTGCACGATCCGTTCTACTACCACAAGTTGCCATACATCCACATGGACACCTCGCCAATGTACTCGTCCAAGGACCAGTTTGCCAACTTCTTGGAGTGCTACGCCAGAATGTTGGAGTTGAACATCTGGATGAACACCACGGTCAACGACGCCACTTTCGATGAGGCCACCAAGACCTGGGAGGTCAAAGTGACGAACAATTCCACTTCGGATGTCAAGATCCTAAAGCCAAAGTACCTTGTCTTCGCCACGGGCCATTCCGGTGAGCCAAACGTGCCAAAGTTCCCAAACCAAGACGTGTTCCAAGGTGAGATTGTCCACTCTTCGAAGCACACTTCTGGTGCCAACTACGCTGGTAAGAAGGCCTTGGTCATTGGTGCTTGTAACTCTGCGCATGACATTGCCCAGGATTTCTACGAACAAGGCGCTAAGGACGTGACGATGTTGCAGCGCTCCTCCACCTGTGTCATCTCCTCGGCCAATGGTTTATCCGTCATCACCAGAGACGTCTACGACAAGAACGGGCCGGAGATTGACACTGCTGACTTGTTGTTCCAGTCCAATCCTTTGTACTTGACCAACTTGTTGATGCAGCAACAGTACAGGGAATCGTCCAAGATGGATGCCGCAATGTTGGAAGGCCTAGCCAAGCGTGGGTTCAAGACCAACTCTGGTTCCGGTGCCTGTGGGTTGTTCTCCTTATACTACAGACGTGGGTCCGGGTACTACATCGATGTCGGTTGCTCCAAGTTGATCATTGAGGACAAGGTCCATGTGAAGAGATCCTCCGTTAAGAGATTCCTTCCAAGAGGCGTTGAGTTCGAAGATGGGTCTGTCATTGACGATGTCGACATTGTGGTCTTGGCCACAGGCTACTCCAACATGAAGGAAACCGCCCAGAACCTCTTTGGTGACAAAGTTGCTGGTAAGTTGAAACCTATTTGGGGTCTTGACGAAGAAGGTGAATTGAAAACCATCTGGAGAGACTCGGGCCATGAAAACTTCTACTACATGGGTGGTAACTTGGCTTTGGCTAGATACTTCTCCAAGAGATTGGCCTTGAGAATCATTGCTAAGGAAGAAGGTTTTGATTAGGGACTGCCCTTCTTGACTGCCTGTCTGATATTCATACTGGTTATGAAAAGGCCACTATAGTTATGCTATAACGATTTTTATGTCTGTGTGTGTTTTGTTTTGGTTTATTTTTATACTTTTAGCTTCAGTTTTTATGTACTTATGATCAATATATATTATACGTTTACATGGTATGATGATCTAATTTATACATTTGTCGCCAATTTCGCATATATGTGCTCTCCTGATGATGATTGGAACATCTTAATTAATTTGTATATCTTTTAGACTGAATATTAGAAATACATGTCACTTTATAACTCCTGATATATAAATCCAAATAATTAGGTAAGGATCATGTTTGAGTCGAATTAATTACCAACGTCGAACTATAAGCAACCCGGCCAGGCCGTCGGAGGGCAAAGCTCATGTTTTTCCACGGGGAGATAATTAATGGTTATAATAGCTTATGGCCAGCTCTTTAAACTAATTTAAAGATCAAATATATACAAATATATATCGATATATTAATTTTAATTATATGTATTTATTAGTTAACAAGTAGCAGCACCCCGAATTGTGATCCTGCTGTATATTATTACTATAGAGCTCTACAAAAATTTATATATATTTTTTCATATTGTCGAAATCATGCAATTAACGTTTGGTATTCTACATGGATCGATCATATTTGAATCATTATATACGAAATAGCGCTGATCTCCAATAATTATTAAATTAACATGATGAGCAGCTTGCTAGTTAGCGGATATTATCGCCATATTTAAATATAATTCAGATATAAATATAATGAAGTCGTTGAATTAATACAGACGTGGTTAAAAAATAATTAATTATTATAATAAATTATTAATTAATTTATATAATTTAAATATTATAAATTAATATTATTATAATATTATATATTATTTCGGGCGGCCAGCTAGCTGCAATATTTAATATTCGATATTATTCGAGTTAATTTATAAAACTAGTCTTCATGAGCAATATTTCTGTAGAGTAGTACGGCTGTACTGATCGAGCGACGTTCAGAAAAGGCCTGGTTCATTCAAATGTTGGATCAAAACCAACTTGTTTGGCAACGTAAAATAATATTATACATAAAAAATGATCTTCTCATGTTCAAAATATATTGTTCCTAATATAATTGACTATAGCACAATTATATAACGTACGATCGATCTCCTGCTAAATTCATGGATCACTGGGCCAATTATATCGCGTGTCAATTATGTAGCTGAATAGCATTAATTTCTAGTTAATCTGTTCTCTCTGTACCTATACTTAATTCTTATATGAAGTGTTGATCATATAAATTATAAGTACTGGTCTATTATTTAATTATATATATGACCCAGCCGACGGCACGTGATCTCGGATCAATGCTTCAGTCGTGCGCGTATCGGAAATCCAAGATAATTTGAAGGCGCTGAATTATCACCGCCCGCGCAGTTCAAACAAAAACAGTTGTTGTATGTAATTGGATCTCATATGTCATATAACCCAGATCTGTTTATTAAGTTTATGTATCAATTCAATTGAACATTCCTCCAGTTTTCTACATTTCTGCATATCATGTCTCGTTACGACGGTGCTTTATCTATCTTCAGGTATGTCCAACACATTGTCATTCAATGTCATTCAATGGGTTTAATTTCTCGGTGGCGTAAATTTCCCAAATCAAGGAGAGATGTGTGTGAATAATTTGCCACTGAGATCGAACAAACAAAAAAGATCTGTTACTAACAAGGTATCAATTTAACACAGTCCAGACGGTCACGTCTTCCGTAAGTCCAACACACTCTCTCACAGTGAACCAAGTGAACCTATTGAAGCAAATTTACTAACACATATTTCATAACCATAGAAGTTGAATACGCTTTAGAAGCGGTTAAAAGAGGTACATGTACGGTAGGTGTTAAGGGGAAAGACGTTGTGATTCTTGGCTGTGAGCGTCGTTCCACATTGAAGCTCCAGGATCCACGTACAAATCCATCAAAGATCACCAAGATTGACAAGCATGTTTACTTATCCTTTGCTGGGTTGAATGCCGATGCTAGAGTTCTTATTGACAAGGCTAGATTAGAAGCCCAATCGCATAGGTTGACATTAGAAGACCCTGTGTCCATTGATTATTTGACAAAGCACATTGCTGGGGTGCAACAACGCTACACACAATCCGGGGGTGTTAGACCATTTGGGATCTCCACTTTGATTGCTGGGTTCGATGAAGGCGATGATGTTCCTAAATTGTATCAAACTGAACCTTCTGGTATTTACTCTGCCTGGAAGGCCCATGCTATTGGTAGAAGCGCCAAGACTGTGTCTGAATTCTTGGAGAAGAACTACAAGGAAGACATGACTAAGGACGAGGCTGTTCTTTTGACCATCAAGAGTTTGTTGGAGGTTGTTCAAAGTGGTGTTAAGAACATTGAAATCTTAGTTATGAGCAAGGGTAAAGTTGTTGATTTGATGAGTGCTGAAGATATTGGTAAGGTGGTCAGCGTCATTGAAGAAGAGAAGGCCAAAGAAGCTGCTAAGAAGAAGCCTGTTGGTAACTAAGAACGGGTATACTATAGTTCCTGATAATTTGTACAATATTTAAGTAGAGCGAGAGAGAAGATTCAAGTTAATACATGCTATGATCTTCTAGCAGCAGATCATATACTTCTATTCAATTGAATTAGAGGTATTAATCACTAGCTGCCAGCTAGCTAGTTTAGCACCCATGTTAAGGCTTTAGAATTTAGCTGGATCTATACACATGATGGCTGTCATATAATTGCTGCAGTAGCTGCCATGAATATTGTTGATAATTCAGAGCATAGCCTTATGATCAGAATTGTCAAGATAGTTCAAGGTTCAAGCTAATAATAACAGCGTACTTTGCCCACTGGTTACTACGATGGCCTTCAAGGCCAATTCCACTATACAACAAGAGATTTTTTTAGTGTACAAATTCAATAGAGAGCAGCAAGCACAGCTAGACAATTCTCATATTCATTTGTTCTAAAAGACATGTATTCTTCTTTAGAAATCATGAACCCAAAACTAAAAAAAAAGGACAAAAAAAAAAAGACAACTTTAAACACAAATCAGCAGATATCAAAAAGAAGAATTAAAACAGAAATAAAAAGGGGATGAAAGAATGAGAAGAATGAGAAATGGGAAATGGGAAATGAAGATAATGAATGAACACAGAAACTTTTCAAAGGGGGAAACCAACTTATAATTCAGATTCTCTAGCGAATTCCTTGGACATGTCAGCATCGCCGATTTGACCCAAGATGGTTTCGACAATGATACCGGTAACCAAGTATGGGTCAATGTTGGAGGCTGGTCTTCTGTCTTCAAAGTACCCGAAACCTTCCTTGGCAACGGATCTTGGGATTCTGATGGAGGCACCTCTGTTAGCGACACCGGAGGAGAAGGCGGTCATGGAGGCGGTTTCGTGGCGACCAGTCAATCTTTGGTCGTTGTCGGCACCGTACAAGGCAATGTGCTCCTTGTGACGCTTGGCCAACTTGTCAATGGCGTCTTCAATGTACTTCATACCACCTGGCTGTCTCATGTTTTCGGTGGACACGTTGGTGTGGCAACCAGCACCGTTCCAGTCACCCTTCAAAGGCTTTGGATGGAACGAGATCTTGACACCGAACTCTTCAGCCACTCTGTGCAACAAGTATCTGGCAACCCACAAGGAGTCACCCATCTCGATACCGGTGCATGGACCGACTTGGAACTCCCATTGGGAAGGCATGACTTCGGCGTTGATACCGGAGATGTTGATACCGGCGTGCAAACAGGCTCTGTAGTGGGCTTCAATCACGTCTCTGGCGTACACCTTACCAGCACCAACACCACAGTAGTATGGGCCTTGTGGGGCTGGGAAACCACCCTTTGGCCAGCCGTACACTTGGTCGTATTGGTCAAACAAGGTGTATTCTTGCTCCAAACCGAACCAAACCTTTTGGTCCTTGTGGGCGTTCATCAACTTCTCACACTCGTGTCTGTGGTTGAACTTGTTTGGGGTACCGTCGTTGTTCCAACACTCAGCCAAGACGATGATGTTGTCGCCTCTTCTGAAAGGGTCTGGGTAGAAGGCGCATGGTCTCAAGTAGACGTCAGAGTCGTGGCCTGGGGCTTGGCTGGTGGAAGAACCGTCAAAGTTCCATTCTGGCAAGTCGTCAACGGAGGCTGGCTTCTTGTTCAAGGTTCTACCCTTGGATCTGATGTTACCGGTACCGTCAATCCAGATGTATTCGGCAATGATTCTACTACCTTGGTCCAAGGATAAGTATTTTTGTAAAGTGGCAGTGTTTTCAGTCATATTGATATGTGTGTGTGTGTGTGTGAATTTTGTGTGAGTTTCAGCTAAAATATAGCAAAGATAACAACAACTAACTGAATTGAATAAAGAATATTAATTGAAAGGGAAGCAATCAGTTCTCTAGGGTCTGGGGAAGCTGGTTATTGGTGAGCACAAAGTGGGCTTCTTGAGTTATATATACTTCGTTATGACAGCTTCGGGTTTGTGGTTTGGTTTTTTTTTAGGATGATGACTTGCTTCTGTTATCTTCCGTACAGTTCAACCATTCGTCGGTTGACGCTCATAGATTCTCAATTTTTGTGCAGAGGCACGCTTTTTGACTCAGACGAGCCTCCCGAGCTGATCCCAACCTGGGATTCCTAGGCAGGAAAAAGGAACGTGCGCAGGCTGGGCCTTTCGGGCCTAGGCAGAGTCTCCGATCAGCCGTGCTGCACTTGTCACTAGGCGCGCCAGGGACGTCTCTGTAACCGCGGAACGGCCCCATATATACAGCTAATCAATCTAATCTGTGAGATTTGTGAATCCTTCAGGTGGTTGGTCTTTAAAGGATCTTCAAAAACAACCACACTCAATTGACCTGGAAAAACATGGATGTTTTGACATGCTATGTGAGGTACATTTATCATCAATACCTAGTTATACAAAATTTCCGTAAAATACGTGTAATTTGTTCGACGTTGCAAAAGAATAAAGTTTACTCGCACATTATTTGCGCGAATTAATATTTAGCAGGGCCTTGTACGTGTTCGAACCAGTTTTATCATTTACGGCGGACGGCCCTTCAGTTGCAGAAAGGCTACAGGTTGTGTGACACAAAAGTCAGTGCGTTAATTCGCTCTGCTGCCTGAACTTCCTTTTCAGGAAGTGTTAACGGTCATGAAAGAGTATTTTTATTAACTGGTTTGTATAATTTTTTGCCGTATTTTACTGCCCAATTATAAGGCATTGAAAGTGTATCAAAGTTAGAGAGAAATAAGATATTCTTTGATCGTGATTCGTATCTACAAGTTCAGAGAAAATATCGGTTGTCTTTCCCCGCTAAAATTTAATTAGGGTAACTTACCCGGGGGTTTCGGGCAGATTATTTTCTAGGAAGCTTCCGAATTCAGCGAAAGATCAACAAATATTTACAGCCGGACCAAGAGGTGGCGCGAATGTCAATGTTATCGTACAAAAGCGTGCATTTAACAAAAAATTAGCAGGCTCTTTTTTCACACCCAATTCAGCGATCTTGAAGCTCATTTTTGATCTTTGAGATTTGACAATTAGGTTAGTATATGGCTGAAGTATACCTAGACAAATATACCTTCTATAGAGCAATAAAAAGCCATGAAATATCGAATATCATACATATCCTTCAGTCTCCCGGACTTTTGCCCTAATTCAAAATTTTTAATGCAAGTTATACCTCGTTGCGGCCACGAAGTGACCGCGCGTCATCCAAATTTAGACAGCCGCCCGTTAAAAAATCAAACCAGAATTGTTTCAGCCGTATTCTTCGCGAGCGGTTAAGGGGGGCTTGGCTTATCCGATAATTATAGTATTTTAGAATCGTACTATTGTTCGCGGGTAAATATCATTTCGTGATTGACAACCCCGGATTAATTGGTACTTTTAGTTCAGATAAAACCGAATTATCACCAGATTATAATTTTATAGATAGCTGATTGATAATCAGAGATCAATCTTCAGATCAAGATATCATGAGTCAAGTTTTTCGAAAACAATTGATTGTATATGTAGAATCTTGAGCTATACAACTATACGTACGTATAGATTTGTCTTTCATATTGTTCAATGTAGTATACAAAGTAGACGCCACTTCAATTGAACAAGTAAACACAATTGATCTGTGACCTCCAGCATATTTTCACAAGTTTATCTTCACACTACCCATCCAGATCCAGTTCAGTGAAATTAAAAGTCTGGAAAATATCACGACGCAATATCAAGACTCAATTGGGTGTGTAATCAGTCCTAAAGTCAACGACAGTACATCACAAGCTCAATGAATGCTATTTACAAAAGGTATCTATTATAATAATGAATGAAGCTAGATCAAACTATTTAACAGCCAGAGTGAAATCACTAACATCAGCGCCACCGTATTCACTTAACATTGAACTGTCGCCTTCGGTCAGTTCCATATCTTCACCTTCATCAGACTCATAGTCGACCTCTTGAGCGTATTTAACTCTACCGTTTGAATTGGTAGTTGGATCGAACCCCATAGATTTCATACGGTTCAAAGCTGAAGCTGCTGCGGTGGGTTTTGATAAGAAGGTGCCTCTTTCTGTCTCCATTAGTAATGAGGAGTTAGCAGAGGTGTTCTCTGGGCCAAAGGCTTCTTCTTCAATGTCTGAATGAATCTCACGGAACACTTCATCTTTGATTGTGTTCATGAACTCTAAACTCTTCCCAAGAAACGTGCCTGTGTCCTGCTGTAGTTTGTTGAATGAAGAAGTTGGGAACTGGGCAGTGGAGATTCTCTTCTTTAGGCTTTGAAAGTTGAAAGGGTTGTTAGTGTCCTCTTCCGCCAAACTGTTTGAATTCAAAGAGACAGAAGAAAGAAGATTGGAGATCGATTGACGGTTTTTCAAAGACGATATCGTAGAGTTGGATCTGGCCAAAAAATTACTGGCACCTGAGCCTGTGTTTGAAGGCTGCTGCTGCTGCTGTGGTGGTCTTTGCGAGCTGTTCATTGGGATTTGAGACGATCTCTCGCCACATAGCCTTTCAATCTCTTTCAATTCTCCTTCCGCTTGTGTGAGCTGGTCTTTCAAGTTTTGCATTTGAAACTTCAACTCGAGCACTTCTCTTTGCTTAGCAGCGAACTGTAGGTAGATGTCTTGGTTGGTGGAGAAGGCCTGCGCGGACTGGATCATCTCTGAGGAGCTGACAGAGACTTGAGAATTCGTCCGTGATCTAGTGTTTTGTTGGTAATTTCTGTAACTGGTGATGTTGGAAGGACCAGAATCTGTCACGGAGATAGTAGGCTTGATCATCTTGTTAGGAATCACCTGGATACCTCTCTTGGGAGAAATGGAGTTTGATCTGCTGAGACCATTGGCACTGTGTGAAGGAGATGAAGCGCTTAGGAAACGATCGTCTGGGTTCAAAGGCTGAGGGGTTTGCAGTCTTAGCGTTCTTTGGTTCTCATCGTTACTGGGCGTTGGCGGATCGGTCTTTGATGGCGTTGAGCTGCTGTTGATGTTGAACTTGACTAAACCAGTGGTCTCACTGATCACTCTTTGCTTCACAGGAGTCTGTCTGATCTGAGGTTTGGACTGTGAGAGTTCGCCTAGCACCATTCTTTGATAACTGTAAAAAAATAGGAAGAGATGACTGAGTTCTAGACCATAAATTAGAGAGCTGTAACGTGTACACACACAGTACACAGACGCTTGGTTCAGCTTTAATTTGGAAAATCACAGATCAACTTTCACAGTTTGCACGTGATGATCCCGTATTAACGTTGGCAGAAAAAATGCACGAATTTCCAAATTAGGATAAACAATAACAAGTAAGGAACAGCTAAGCGTTTCCTAGACAACAAACTACAGCTACGTGTAGCACTGGTACAGTACGTGCATCAGATCAAAAGTGTCTCTGGAAGTAATTACTGATACTGGATCCCCACCCTGAGTCTTCTTCGTTTTGATTCACTAAGAGCAGTAATATTGTATATTTTGACCTTAAACGGTAAGAGAACTGATGCAAATTGAACTGATTAATGACCACAAAACCAAATGTACCCACCATAGATTCATAAGCCAACAATCCTCTTTAGAAACCTAGCACCGACATTAGAGGCCGTATGATAGTAATACGCACCATATGCAGCCACGTATTCTGAACTAGTGTTGTAACTGGAGAGATTGTTACTGAAGTAATGGCTCAACAGTATGCCTAATATACCAACGATTATAGTCAATTTGAGGAGTCTTGTGTTGGTGGTAGGTCTGCTGATCTTGTTTTGTTTGTGAGCAGATGCAGTTGTGAATGGATACAAGATGTTTGTGAGGTATTGTAGTTTGGAAAACGTTTGAACTATCAGTTCGGTGCTTTGGACCCTTGGAGGTCTTGCTCTGATTGGATGCGGCACAAGGGATTGATCTGACTGTTTATTTAGCAGCTCATTAATATCACTAACTTCAGCGGATGTAAGCAGCGTCTTAGATTCATGCTTCTCATCTAGATCCACGCAGTCAGCTTTGAATAGATCTGTCTTGAGAACACTCAGCTTGGAGATATCTTCCCAGATCCAAGTCTGTTCAAATAGGGCAGAATGGTAATCCTTCAACATCTGAGTTCTGACAACGCTCAAGGCTTCATCAACTTCTTCCCTTGTGATCAACCCAAACACTTTAGACAAGGAGGAATGAATCACATCGTACCTCTCTTCCTCTCCAACTGAAACCAACTTAGCCTTGAACCAATCCTTTCTCCCAATGATCAACTGAACAATCGTCAAGACAACACACTTCAAATCCCCGTGATTTTCCTCTATGACGAACCTTAGAACTTTCAAACAATGATCGACTCCACATAGATCATGCGACAATAAGGTAATCAACGGCGATAGACACCACACAGGAGGAGTTCCACTATCTATCACTTCATCTAATCCTAGCATCACACCAAGTTCCGTATCAAAATGCATGATCAGTTCTGGAATAAGGTTAATAAGATCAATTGATGGCTGGATTGATCTCATATGGAAGTCTCTTAGTGTTATTAGTGATAGTCTGACACCAATTTCATACGTGTAATTGGCCAAATCGGGTATGCTTACCTTACCTTTGTTATGTTGGTATAACGTGAGAATGATCAAGGAGATGATGTCATGATATCCTTGATAGTAGTTCAAATCACGAAAGGTTCGAAGGATTCTTCTGATAGTGGCAGTAAGCAGAGAGCGAAGCTTTTCCTTCTCAGATTCTGTGACCAATATCCTTTCGGCTTCAGAGGAGGTGTCATCAGTACGATCTGATGAAGCTAGGGTGATTGTAGAGTCTGCATCCTCATTAGCAGTGATGAAGTGAGAGAAAGAACGATTCACGTCCAGTTCCACTTGAGACTCGTCATGATGTTCAGGTAGAGTTTCCCAATCCTTAGCTATGTGACCCTCAGCATCGGTTATTTGATTGTCGTTGATGAACAGTTCAATCCATGAAGGTAGTTTGACTTGCGGAGTAGTAGATGGGGTCATGATTACTTTATTCGCAGCTGGATCAAGTTATTGAAGTCAATCGATGGCAGAAGGAAAATAAGTGGTGTGCAGAAGAAGTTAGACGTTCTGACTTCTTGAAATGACTTGAAAAAGCTAGATGTTTCACTGAAGAAGAAGCGTTGAAAAGAGATAAATGATAAATTTGTTGTACCAGAATGGCCCACGATTTTGATTACATCCGCAGTTGATCAAAAATCAAATTAAAGACCTAATCAGGAAACAATACAGATTGGGACGAATAAAAACATTCCCGCGTAACGGCCTGCATCAAATCTCAGGCGAAATTTGAAAATGAAAACAAAACAAACTTATACAACAGCCATGACACAACATAGAGCTTTGGAAGACCATAAATATCGTATAGAACAGTCTCAAATTGAGACATTCATCATAGAAGAGATATAAACTGCTCTCATATATATTCATACTAAGACGCCAAAACCTTTACAGAAACACTGCAAAACACCGCAAAAGCTAAGAGAACCTACGTTTATCAACTTACCGCCATCAACCACACAACCAACAGCTAATATCACAATGGAGAGGTCGCCGCTTCAAGTCAGAAAGACAGCAAACCAGGACAATATACCTAGACACACCCTCAAATCACATCAAGTGAACCCATCAGACCAAGAGAGGAAGGACGTTGAAGAATTGAGTTATTCAAAGAAAAGACAACCATCAACACCATTAACGCCGTCGCGTCATACTTATTCCAAAACTGTGAAGAAACCAAACAATAGACCCTCTATGGATAGTCTGGAAGCCACTGGTGGTAGTGTACTCCTGGGTCCACCGGTTATAACAACGATAACATCGTCTAATGAGCAGGATACAGATGTTCATATGAAAGAGCAAGGATCTCCTGAGTTTAAAGGCAGAAATTCAGATGCGGGGATACTGAGAGGTAAGAACTTGGACGTCACACAGGGGATCTTCAATACTTTTGAGTATAAACTACAGAAACAATTGATCATTGATAATAGAGAGAATCAAAGATTAAGGGATACTTTGGTGTTTGCTGCTTTAGAAAGAGAGTTTTCTTCTGTTTAAGTTATAATAATATCTATCT
>JAKTWX010000139.1:0-26275 GCA_030582275.1 Waltiozyma pijperi
AACAGCCAAATGAAACTGACACCAATCATAGCGAACAAAACACCGTTCAAGGCGCTAACCCAAGAGGTGAAGTCGTATTTCGTTTGGAAGGCAAACAACGATAGCCCAATGAAGATCACCAACGTGATAATCATAGCCTCAAGCACAATCATCGTATCAAACAAGCTGGTGACAACACCAATAGAATACCCTTCAAACAAAGTGAACGCCCCAAGTAAGATCAAGTTCGTAGGATACTCCTTCGACTTCCACATGGCACCAAGCATAGCGGCGACAGATAAAATCATGGAGATGAACAACAAGGCAGGATGGTTCATGGTGAACTCCTTAACTGCGGCATTGGCATTGATAACCCACCCTAATATCGTCGTGGCTAATAATTGAACAAACAATAAAGTGTACACTTTCCTAGCGAAGGCTTGACGGATTTGAATGTCACACCCAGCGACGTTCGTGTCGTATTTGAAATCATCAGGGATATCATCGTTGAACGTTGCGTTAGGGTTTGATGTACCTGGATATGGCGTGGAGTTGTTGTTGGCTTTAGCACCGTTGGAGAAAAGAGATGATTGTGGAGGTTGGTTGGTGTACTCTGGCGGATTGTCGATTGGTTGGTAACTCATTGTTGTGTGATTTAGAGTTAGTTGTGTATCTACTGTTTAAAAAGGTTGATACTAATATAAGTTACAAATGAGAAAGAGAGGTGATTTTTGCCCCCCTTTATTATATTTTTCTGGCGCATTTCATTATAAAATGACCTGCAGCACTGCCACAAACACACGTGCAGCAAATCAAATGATTTTGTGCGCGCACGGGTAACTTCCGGGTATTCCATAGCGAGCGGGATATCCTACATAAGCGGGGTTAACACACATTGTCCTTAAAATAAATCACAAACTGATATTGATATATACATATAAAACACTAAACATTCAACAATAGAAGCACCTGTTAGCCTTGTTAATTGTTGTAAACCACGTGAAAATCAGCAACGACCTTAACACCGTCAGAACTATCACTGGAATCACTCTCACTACTCTGATAATTTGGATCAAATCTTGGATCATTCTCTTCAACAACGACAATCATATCTTGGAAAAACTGTTCATCTTGATCCAATTCAAACTGTGTAGGTGGTACAACTTGGAAATAGTCACTCTCGCTATCATCGTTAGACTGATCTTCTTGTTCCTCTTTAAGTGTTTGAACGTCTTCAAACGAGCCGTGAAATTCTCCTTCAGTCTGTTCACTCGTCTCTTGTTCCTCTTCAACTGTCTCTCTAGCATCGACGTAAACAACATCATCAAAATCGATAATCTCAAGATCCAAATCGATATTAGCAGGGTCTGAAGACTCCACGAATGAAAAAGCATCATCATTATCGTCGTCGTTGGCATCCTGTGGGAGTCCGAATCTTTTATTGAAATCCCTCATTGCCCTTCTGAAATCAACCTTCTTAAGCTTAGTAGGAATCGTTGGCTTCTCAGCCAAGACTTGCTCTGTAGTCTTCCTACCAATGTTAAAACCTCTCGCAATGTCTCTAAACTCCTCACTTGGTTCATCTGAAGAACAATGTGTCGTACGTTTAAGCACAGTGAAGTTGAACTGTTGACCTTGTTCATGATCAACCCAACCGGGGAACTCCTCGTCAATTTCCCTCTGGCTTTGCTCGATTTTGTAACGGAAGTCCTTAATGAATAGCGCTTCGTCGAGGATATCTTGCTTTTTGTTCCTCCAAAAGGGTCTCTTGGGATATCTTGGTAATCGGGAGTGTAACTGTTGAGCCAACCCAACAAGATCGAATTGAACGTGTCTCTCGTTATGGAAGTTTGCCGCGGTACAGGAAGAGACTAAAATGCTTTTCAAATTCGTGCTGTTGCTGTTTTCTTTGTTTGTATTGATTGATGGATGTGTTAACTTTGTAGTGGTGGTGATACCCTCAGTGAGGGTCACCATACTGTTGTTTGGTACTCTTAAGAATGGTTCCATGGTTACTGTGTGTTAATTAATTAAACAATAGTCTAAAGCCATCAGAAGATACCTAAAAGTGATTCAAAAATTGATAACATGGTGTATTTTATATAGTTTACAGATATGTTAGATTAATGAGAGTTCTTTGCCTATTGAAATATCTCTGTTTCCCATCTGACAACTCAATCTCATTTTGAATTTTGATTCTTTAATTTCCATTCTGGGAAAACTTCTCTTAAATTTTTTATTCCAGTAATATTATACTTCGTCTTGACATCTCTAAATTTGTGTCTAGTATCGTTCTCGTCTGTGGGCCGGCGGAGATCTAATTGATCCGTGCTTATAACCTCTCGGTCACGTGCTAAATCATAGGGCTGAATCCTGGTAACTCTGGTACTATCTTCAACTATTGTAATCAAGATTTATTTTCAAAATATAAATTAACAAAGTGATATATATATATATATAATCATGGCTCATGATAGTCATTCAATGACGGATCGCTACAGAGAATATTTAACCCTTACAAAGCAATGTGTTCACTGCTGATCTTTTCAATAACGATAGCAGAAGCACCACCACCACCGTTACAGATAGCAGCGACACCAAATCTACCACCTTCTTGGTTCAAGACAGAGGTCAAAGTGACGATGATTCTGGCACCGGAACAACCTAATGGATGACCAAGGGCAACGGCACCACCGTAGACGTTGATCTTCTCATCTGGTAAGTTTAAGATCTTTTGATTGGCTAACCCAACAACGGAGAAGGCTTCGTTAAACTCAAAGAAATCAATTTCATCGATGGATAAACCAGCGTGTCTTAAAGCGACTGGGACAGCAAGAGCTGGTGCTGTGGTGAAATCTTGTGGGTTTTGTTCAGCTTCACCCCAACCGGCGATTCTGGCTAATGGAGTCAAATTCAATTCAGCTAGTTTCTTTTCAGAAACAAGAATCAAAGCGGCACCACCGTCATTAATTGGTGAAGCATTGGCAGCGGTGACAGTACCGTTTTCCTTTTGAAACACAGTTCTGGCGGTTTTCAACTTGTCAATGTTTAACTTTGTGGATTCTTCATCAATGGAAACAACGACATCTGGCTTACCTCTGAACCCCTTGATTGTAATTGGAGCAATTTCAGCCTTGAACTTACCATCAGCATGAGCCTTAGCGGCCTTTTGGTAGGACTTGATAGCAAAGTCATCTTGCTTTTCTCTAGAGAGATCGTGGTCTCTAGCACACTTTTCAGCAGAGACACCCATGGCGGTGTTATCATAAGCGTCGTTCAACCCATCTCTTTGTAAGGCATCGACAATGGTAGCGTCACCGAATCTGGCACCAGCACGACCAGATGGTAAATAGTATGGAGCATTGGTCATGGATTCAGCACCACCAACAACAACAATGTCAGCAGAACCGGTCAAGATGGACTGGGCACCTATTATGGTGGCCTTAGTACCAGAAGCACAGACTTTGTTGATGGTGGAGGCATTGGTGTTGACACCTAACCCGGATTTAATGGCAACTTGCTTAGCTGGGTTTTGACCAACGTTGGCTTGTAGAACACCACCAAAGACTAATTCGTCAACGGATTCAGCGGCGATGTCAGGGACTTGGGCAAGGGCAGCCTTGACGGCGTGGACACCTAAATCAACGTAGGATTGAGAAGCAAGAGAACCTTGGAAGGAACCCATTGGTGTACGGGCAGCAGCGACGATGTAGACGGATTGAGCCATGGTTTTTTGTTTCTTGAGTTGTGGTTCTTGGGTCATTATAGGCAGATACAGCACGGGGGGTTTCCTTCAAGGAGTGGTGAGTCTGTGGTTGGAGGCGGGCAAAACAGGTTATATATGTGCTGAACAGAGGATACTTGGATCAAGGAGGGGAAAGTGTATATGAATTATAATTATAATTATAAATTTCCAACTACCCGCGCCGCTCGTTTAAACAGCGAGATCTGGCGGTAAACGAGATTTCCTTCTGCAGGCAACTGGGCCCACCAAAATTATACGCGAAACGCGTCAAGTGTTGGTTCGAGCCGCATCAGTTTTAAGAGGGGGAATGGCAAACTAGTTATAGCTTTTACAGTTAAAACCTCTTGAATTCTGGTATATCTTAGCTGTACTGATTATTAATATACTATCAACTGATCTACTTGAAACTTACATCTTACAGTAATAAATTCGTATACTCATTAAAAATTTCTAAATACTTATATCATAAAGTTCCAACGTTGTGGAATTTTGGAATATTGGTAGATGTTCCACTTTTTCCTGTTCAACTCTTCTTTTTCCCAAAGAACCCAAAGAACCCTTTCTTCTTAGTAGACCCAGACCAATTACTGCCACCAGAAGCTGAACTCTCATCATCCTCTCTTTTCTTCTTCTTCTTCAGACCTCTATCCACACTAACAGCAGAAGCATGACTTGACTGTTTGCGTAAAGGAGCTCTATCCGTGTTACTGAGACTCTTCTTGATATTAGGGCGTTGAGTGTCATTGAACTTGACGTTGAGACCAGACCCATTGTACGGAGTCACATCTTCTGAAGAGTCGTCATAATCGTCCAAAAGACTCTTGACTTTCCTAATCTCCCCTGAAGAACGTCTAGAGTGGATCGATCCATCACGAGAAGTGTCAGGGTGCAGTGTCAACCCTTGGCCGTTACGCTCAGGGTGCAGTTCATTTGAGAATGTGATCTTTGGTACTGTTTTCTTCAAACCAGGATTCAAATAATCATTGTATGGGACATCAAGATTGGTATTTGGTGGTGATAATTGCCTTGAAAGATCCAATAGCGACAGCGTCTCAGATTTGAAAAGAGGATCGTCTGAATCAATCGTCACGTTGGTTTGCTGAGACCCTGAAGTGGATGGAGGTGAGAAGCCTTCCAGGTCTGTTAATCTAGGGATCCTAACCACTCTCAGAACGGCTTTGTTCCTAGCTAGCACTTCTTGCAATGTGTTATGCGTCAAATGGTATGAATCAAGAGTGGCGCTTGCGATGAGGAGATGTGTCAAGTTAGGGAAGAGATCTTCCAGTCTTTGCATGATTTTCCAAATCTTCATGTTTTGAATGATTTCAAAAGTCACAGAGAGGTTCAATGTCACTTTCAACAAATCGATAGTGTGGAAGTAGTAGTTGATGAATCTGTTGATCCGATTGTTGATCTCTGTGTCAGAGTTGATCACTTCAGGAACATAAGAGGTGTTGGAGGTGAAAGGATTGAAGTTCTCATTGATTTCATAAATGATGATCAAGTTGTCGTTCTCCTGCACAAAGCTTTTCAAAGCCCATAGAAGCGAATGGAACTCATGATGGTTGTTGATGTAAATGGCAATGTATCTCTTGGATTGATCAGCTCTGAACCCAATGGTCTCAAAGTTCAGAGTGAAGGAACGGAATGAGTTGTGGAGTAACTTCTTAGATTTCGTAGCATCAATGTTGTCACCTAACACTTTGGATTCAGGAATAGGTGTGAATTGTATTGGATTAGCCGCCTGCAGTGGTCTCATTCCATCACCTGCAAGCATAGGTAAATAGGTATCCCCATTAAACTTCAGTTTGTTCAAATCAACACCAGCAGATGAACTAAACTGCTTATCTCTTTCTAAAAGTTCTTCATCTGTAAGACCCAACAATGACTTCTTCTTTTGGTTTGCTTCTTTTGGTTTCCAGTTCTTGATACATGATTTATGTGGAGGTGGCGGCAATTTAGGAGCTTTCTTTGGGTAATTGGATCTCACAGTGTGGGAATTGTTATTGTTTAATTGTTGGAAAGCTTCCAGGATTCTATCAACATCATGAGTTGAAGCTGCTGTTGGTTCCCACCCAAAGTTAAGATCCTTTTCTGATAGTTGTGGTTGTTTCCTTAGATACTGGGGCGGTATACAGAGTGGTTCAAGATCTTCATCTTTAACTTCACGGGCGGGTAAATTTGGGGTGAGCGAATTGAACGAGACTTTTCTCTTGTATGCTGGGTTCATGAGGTGGGGGAGACAATGATGTGTTAAGTTATATTGATATCTGATGTGAGTTGTGTATATATATTTTTGGATGTTTGAGTGTGTCTTTGTTGATCTAACCTTCAAACAATATGCAAAGTGTTATAAAAGAAATCGCTGGCATGAAATCTCATGTACTTTTATTTGTGCCAAGCTCTTGATGACTTATTGTGGGCTATGGAATCAAGCTAGCGGGTAACTCTTAAAAACGTGCTTTGCCCCTTTATATTGGTCTTGTTATAAAGCCTATGTTCATCTACAACAATTACAAGAACAATGAAAAAAGGAAATATCGTAGTATTAAAGTATTGCTATCTCAAAGATATGTGGACCCTTTTCTCATAACATCAATCGCTGTAGCTAAGATCGCAGACATGTGGTGTTACAATTATAATTTTTGCCCCATACATAATTAACCGCACACGGGTATATTGGAGCCCAGGCGCGCCTGTAATTTATATGCGGCTGAAGCTTGCGTAGAAGCCCGCGCTGTTTTCTCACAACCATGTGCTTGTCCGAATCCCTAAACTTTCAGGTCATGTATGTCTTGCATGGGTCTGCAGATGTGCCACAAACATGTCCCGATTACCATAAGAAGGATCATAAATAGTTTAAATTAAAGCTTAATCCATTTATTACCGATTCCTATTAAACCCTCATGCAAGATCCTCAAACGAACCTTCTTTAACAAGATGCCACTCATTACTCTTCTGATTAATCCTCCCAGTGATAAACTTGTACATTTTCAAAGTCAGAACATCCACATCGATTTTCTTCTCCCCGTTAACCACCAAGATCTCATCATTGTTCAATTTATTCCCCCTAGTGCTGTTATTATTTACAGGGGCGATCACTGGGATCTCGTACTCTGTGTGTGCTAATTTGAAAACCATCTCATCGATCTTGAAAAGTTGTGTGTAGTGTGTTATCCCTGAGTCTAGGTCTAATCGTTGTAGGACTTTATAGAAGTTGATAGAGAGTCTTGAAATGGCGTTGAGGAAAAGTTTCAATTGGAAATTGGGCAGTTCATGAAGTTTGTTGACGTCTGGTGGTAAATATAATTGGAATTTCAAAATCTCCGGTTGGGATGTACCAATGGACTTTGCATTGTATGTGATTTCGTAAGGAAGAGTCAAGTTGAGGATATTTGATAATTGTCTGAGGAACTTGGTCATTATTTGGAAACTGAAGTTGATAACGTCTCTGTTGAGGTCTAAGATTTGAGGGATAGAGATCACCGGTGTGAAAGAGATCATTATTATTGAGTTTGATGAGTTGAGGAGTTTCTTCTTCTTGATGATGTATAAGTGGATTAGTTCGTGATATAGTAAGCTTTGAGAGTGTTGGATCTGTTTGAGAATCTGGGTGTTGGAGTTTATGACTTGTTCCAATTCAACAGTCTCATTCTCTTCATTGTCTTGCAAGTTCATACTCTTTGTAAAATCACAAACAATGTCATCTGATTGCTTCTCCTTAGCCTCCAACTCTTCAATGGTCTTCCTTAAGGCCTCTATCACTCTCCGTATCTTGGTGATATCCTTACTGATAAGCCTTGTATCCAAAGTTAGCAATTGAGAAGCAAGGGCAATAACGCTATCCTTCCCCACAGATAGACCATCTTTCCCGCCTTGATTCAACTCTTCCCATTTGATCTCCCCCTGGATCACCTGTCGTATGAATGAGTAATTGGCACCATGAACACAGTGGTCTTTGAGTATGATATCGATCAGCTGTTTGGCTTTATCATGTGTATTTATCGTTTCTAACAGTTTGATACGAAGTGGCAAAAGTTGATGAGTTGTACAAGATGGACAAAGTAAAGGTACTTGAGTTGGTGTTTGACAGAGACCACATTTCATTGTCAGTGGTTCTTTGACTGTTTGATCCTTGGTGTATGATGTTGGATCGAGTATCCCTCGAATGCTCAACAGCTAACAGATCATTAGTTATGAAACAAAGGATATTAATAATTTATCTTATCATCTCCCCACGAACCACAGCCGCGAAATATACCTATTTAGGCCATCATTTGACATAATTAGATTTCTAGTGAATTTTTGTTTTGCGTAAAAAACTCTCGGTCGCCAAGTTGGTTTAAGGCGTCAGACTGTAAAGGATCTCTCCATTGTCATCTGGAGATCGGGCGTTCGACTCGCCCCCGGGAGAATTTATTTTTTTTGATATTTTTCACAATCTAGCTAATATCTAGATTCTATATCTACGTTGTGATATATTTTAATGTATTATCGTATCTAATTAGCTAATAATATATGTATGTCGTATGCAAATATAACTGTCATGGTACTATAACCCAATTTTAAAAATTATAACGTCGTATCTATGTTGAATATGAAAAACTCAAGAGCAATAACCTTTAAAGAATTGAAGAAGAAGAATAAGGCAAGAGACTTATAACACAGTCCCTCTCAAAGAAGTAAAAAAATATCGTAAACCCAAACATAACTTCACTAATCAATCAACTTGATTATGTAACGAACTAGGACTGAAGACTTTCCCCTTAGGGTGTAACCCATAAATGTTGTTCAAGAGCGAGCTACCAAACCCGATATTGGATCCTGTGAAACCAGCCTGCAGTGGCGTTCTTTTGTTCATTTGGTCCAAGATTGGAGAAGTTGCTGATGATGCTGAAGAGGAGGATAATGTTGGGGATAATGGGTTTTGATAACTGTATGGTGCCGTCAGCGTCGCCGAGGAGAGAATTGAACTTGCTGTTGTGGAGGACGATGCTGATGATGGTGTCGTTGAGGACTTGTTCTTGTGTTGTTGGTTGTAGTTGTAGCTGGCCTTAGACGAGGTGTACGAGTTGTACTCCTTTAACTCTTCTTCCAAGTGTTTAGCTTCGTCGAAAGCTTGTAATAAATATGGCAATTCTTCAGAGATGGTTGTTTTCTTCTGCGGGTTGAATTGGGAATGCAAAGTGGAAGTTGTGGAGCTGATCGAAGTTCTTCTGCCGTTGAAACGTTTCATCTTGTTGAACTCGCCAGACGTAACCATATCGTCAACACTGGAGCTTGAATCGCCGTAATCGGCGTGATCGAACCCCGTGGAGGACATCATGGAGTCCTCCAGCAGTCTTTGCTGCTCGCTGTACTCGTTAAGGAACTCCTCCTCGATGTCGTTGATTTCCTCCGTGTAGAAGAACTGCATTCTCACGGACTCGTACATCTTCTCCACGTCGTTCAAGATGTTCAGGCACTCCTCGATCTGCTCTGAGTCCTTGTCCGCCACGGCTTGGTCCAACTGTGTGATAAGTATGGCGACGAAGTTCTTGTAGGACTCCAACGTGGATTTGTAATCGGTGTCATCTGCCACGATTGGGTTCTCGTCTTGTTCGATCATCTTCACGATCTCGTTCAACTCGTAACTGATGATCAACAGCTTGGACTTGGTGTAAAACACAGAGATCTGCTCCACAATGTGGTTCTTGAGGTTTAATATCTTGAAATAAATCTTGATCAGCAAGGTTCCTGGGTCTGAGATGTATTCTTGGATGGACAATTTCTGAATAAACGACACCAGACGGTCAACTGTATCGGCATTCTCATCTAGGATATCGTCCAAATCGGAACACTTGTCAATACATTTCCTAGCGATGTTAATGTCAAAAGAACTTCTTTGGTCTTTATCCTCATCGTAGTTGAAGTTTAAATTAACAGAAGTTTTCAAGATTAGAAATTCCCAAGAGTTCAACTCGTTATATTTCAAGTTGATGAAGAACTTATAAAGTTTGACAGACTGATGACAGTTCCTGATGATCCTGTCAAACTGGCCAAACTTATTATACGACGGATCTGTGAAACTTTTCATAATCTCGTGAATGGCTTGAGCGGATAATTCATCGTCGTCAATGTTGTCATGATCTTGAGGATTACTGGACTTTGTGAGTGTGGATAGCACTGGGTCAACGTACTGGAGCTCCATGCTGGTTGTGTTATGTGGTAGATATGCTGGGGGGTTTTGAGATGGATGTGGATCTGGGGTATGAGTTAGGAGAAGTGGGTTTGGGTGTGGTTATATGGGGGGGTCTTTGAAATGTAAACAAAAGAGAAGGGGTTATGCTAGGGGTGTGTGTATTTTTGAGGGAAACGTTAGCAAAGAGTGGTGAGGTGAATTAGCAAGTAATGATTAGGGTGTGTTATTAGTTAGTTATGATCTAAGTGGCAAGAAATGGTTAAATAAGCTGTTAACAGCAATTTGGGTTGTTATCATCTGATTTGCTGCTACACAGATTTCACTGGTCAGCTGCTCTGAGCGCTCGTGGGCTTAAATTTTTGAGTCGCGCCATAATAAATAAATAAATTATCTGGGCTTTTTGGTTTTGTGGATCTGATCACGTGATAAATTACAGAGACTTACATAATCACACGCGAACTTGTTTGAGAAAGGCCCGGGGACGCGCGCGCAGTTATACGGTTGTGAAATTAAGCTGAGGGAGAATAGTGTAAACATTGAACATAGCTTTATTCAAGATCCAATATTAAGCTTCCAGGTTCACTGAAAGACACAGAGAGGTTCAATTTGTTTCACTAGCCTCTGTTCTTCATTTATAACAGATACTCGCTGCATTCTCCCAATACCATTTTCGAAGATTTGCAGTTATGACACCTCCCATTCAACCACATTTGGATATATTCCAACGAAATGATATTGACAAGTTATACAATTTGACACGAAAACTATGGAGGCAAGGAACGTTCCAGTACTATTTGAACAATCAGCAGCTGCTTGTGTTGCAGTGCATCCTTGACTCGTCGGACTCCAGGCTGTTATTCGAGAAGTTCATGGGTAGTCAGATCAGCTTTAAGTTTGTCGAAAGGGCAAAGCTTAAGAGTCAAGACACCGATGAGGCCAATAAGAAGACGCAGGATGATAATGAGACGCATGGTAATTCTCAACCGCAGCAGCAGCAACAGCAGCAGCAGGATATCAGTTACACGGATTCTAGCATCGCTAATGGCGTTGAGTCGGCTAGACAGCTGGCCTTGAGAATCAGATATGTTCTTTGGGACGCAGCCATAGATTATTACTATGACACGGAGCAAGACACTATGGAGGAGCCGTATGCGTTGTTTGAGGACAGTGAGGATGAGCAAGTTGAAGAGTTGAAAGCCAATGATGATGCTGCTGTCGCCACTACCGGTGAATCCAAGGAGACGGAGGTTAAGCAAGGTAGAGCCATTGCAGAAGACGACGATTATGACGATGAGGAAGATGAGGAAGAGAAGAAGAAAGAGGAAGCACAGCAGCAGCCAGACACAGCTGAACCAGCCACACAGCAAACCATCAGCCACCAAACCGACGACCACGGCAACATAATCCTAGAAGTGCCGATCGTGGACAACGACGAGGACTTGCACCAGTTGGATAACAAGATTCTAATGTCCAATTTCAACAAAATCTACCACAACTTCGAGCACGACAAGGAGACTTTGATCAAGAGGCAGAAGCTGGAAGAGAATGACAAGTTGCTAGAAGAGAATGCCGAAGAAGAAGAAGAAGACGACGAAGTGCAAGAAACGACAAAGGACGGTAACCCTTTGCCCAAGAAAGAAACCGCAGCCAAATCCAAAAAGGACTCGCAACTGTCAATGAACCTCGGTGCTGCCAACTTGTCACTCAAGCATCTTCTCCGCACCATTGAGTCCAACAAGTCCAAACTCAACCTCAGTGATACCGAACTCCGTCAATTGATCACCGAAGTGCGGAAGAATCGCTCGAAATGGGCCTCAGATGATAAGATTGGGCAAGAGGAACTCTACGAAGCCTGTGAGAAAGTGATCATCGAGCTGAGAAACCACACGGAGCACTCGACGGCGTTCCTTAACAAGGTCTCGAAGCGTGATGCTCCAAACTATTATCAAATCATCAAACGGCCAATGGATTTGAACACCATTCTGAAGAAATTGAAAACGTTCCAGTACAAATCCAAGTCTGAATTCGTCGAGGACGTGATGCTCATTTGGAAGAATTGTCTCCAGTTCAACACTGACCCGAAGCATTTCTTGCGTGCTCATGCCATCGCCATGCAGAAGAAATCGCTAGGTTTGATCCATTTGATCCCGGATATCACCGTCAAGGATAGAAAGGAGGTCGAGGAGGCGTTCAAAGACCAGGATGATGGCAGTGCCACGCCTGCTCCGTCGGGGAAGAACACCGCTGGGAAGGGCAAGAAGAGAAGTAGGAATGGCGAGGTCCTTGAGAAGAAAGAGCTGGCTGATGCTGAGGAACACAAAGTCAAAGAAGAAGAGAAGGAGCAGTCGGTTGTGCCACCTTCAGCAACCACTGATGCCGCTACTAAAACGACTACCACGGGTGACGATGTTGCTATGGTTGACGGCTCGGTGCTGGAAGACGAGGAGGCAGACGGAGACTCCAATGAGTATTTGAATGTTGAAGACAACGACAAGGACGACATGGAGATGCAGACATGGAAGAATCTCACCGCTAAGACTCGTGCTGATTACTGTATTGCTAGATCCATGTTGTTCGAACAGCCAGAAACGGGCACCAAACCAGAGGAGGCAGAGAAACAGCAAACTGTCAAGGACGGTGAGCCAGAGTTGAAGAAACAGAAAGTGGAACATCAACAGCCGTTCAGATTGAACCCAGATGCCCCAGCTTTGGTTCGTGATAAGAAGAACATGAGAGAGTTTGAAAAGTTCCTTGGGTCGTATCAATCACGTAAGAGAACCTTCAAATCTGAAGACTCCTCCCTTGAGAACGATGCCGAACAAGAACAGCAAGAACAAGAAGACCAATCATCAGCAACAGACAAAGAGAGCAAACCTTATTTGATCGAGTACGACATCAACGGTGGGATTCCGGGAATTCCATACGCCGGGGTCAGCGGCTTACAGTTAGACCAAGAGGAGCAGAAACTCATTGATCAAGTCATGCAAACAGGACTTCAGCCGTCTTGTTACTCCTCGTCTGACTCTCACGGCGGTCTCAACAAAGTGATCAACTCCAACATCGAACTCATGCAAGAGATCCGTCGAATCTGTTATAAGATCTCCATCATTCGTCAAATGCAACAACAGCATCACATCCATCATTCCCACCTGAAGCCTGCCCCTTATAACCCAATTGACGACACTGTTGATTTGGACCCGATCTCAAGATTGCCCAACAGAGAGAAACACGATAAGAGGGTGGTCTTTGAAGTGCTGAGGAAACGCGTTGCCAAGCTGGCCATGCAGACAGGGTTTGAATCCGCTGGAGGGTTCGCCATTGACACTTTGACTCAAATCACAGGCGATTACATGGACAATTTGATGAGAACTATCAAGACTCATCTGGAGTCCCCATCGGTGAACCGCCAGCAGAAACGTAAGAACGTGCTTAGATTGGCGCTATTACAGAACGGGATCACCAAGTTCGATGAGTTGCATGGCTATGTTCATGAAAATGTCATCCGTCAAACGGGCAAATTGCAGGAGTTGAAGGGAAAACTGTCTGGGTTTTTGAAAAGTTTGTTACGCCCTGCGGTGCAAGATTTAAACGAAGGTGCCTTTGCTGATAATTCTGAACAGTTCATGAATGGTGATTTCTCGAATGAATTGGGGGACGATTTCTTTGGGTTCAAAGAGCTGGGTTTGGATAAAGAACTAGGTGTTCTTGGAAACACGATCCCATTGCATTTACTTCAATCCCGTCTTGCTGATCAATCCCAAGCAGACACCACTGGCCAACCTTCCCGTCCCGCTTTCGAATGGTACAGACCAGACCCTGTTCAAGAAGATGCGATCAAGTTACAAATCAAGACCTTCCAACCTTTCCTCGCCCAAGTGTTACATAAGAACAAGCTGGCTCAATCCAAACAGTTCAAAACCAAACGTGAGATCGCAGATTATATGGACTCAAAGACCAACCTCACCTTGCCTGAGGAAGAAGACTACAATAAGAGAACCAATAAGAGCAAGTTGCCTCCAAACGGTAAGATCATCGTCACGTTGAAGAAGAAACTGTCTGCTATTTCTTATTACATCCCTGAAGACACTGAGCTGCTACAGTCGGAACCAGTGCAAACATCTCAACAACCAAAGGCCACGAAACCGGTCAATGTGAAACAGGAAAAGAAAACCAAAGGCAAACAGCAACAGCAATCGAATAATTTTGATGAAGAGAGTGATGGGGGTGTCGGGAAATTGAAGAATGAGGTGGGGAGTGATACCTCGTTGATGTTTTGATGTAGTATATGGGTTATATAATATAATCACTGTTCCCAGCGATTTTCACAAAAGTGTCAGATCGCAGATCTCAAATTATAATATTATAATATGACGCTTCTAGTGGGCGGCAAAATAATAAAACGTTTCATAAACAGTTCATAAGAAATGTTACAAAGGATAGTTCATATTGTCAAATGTTTAAAGTCATAGACAATTCCAATCCTCACATCAAATGTCTTCATACTGAAAGTATCATACACACCTTCAAACTCACATCTTTCAAAAGCCCCAACATCTCCCTTGTACAGATCAACCATCAGTGACGACATCAATCTCTTCACGTCTTATAAAAGTTCCAATCAAAATTCACTCTCTTTACCCCTCACCTTAACCCATCATTTCAAAAGCATCATGTAAGTACGGGTTCAAATCCTCTACTTGACTTTCAAGCTTTTAAGCAAAAGTCTGATGGGTTGACAAGTGTTGGCAATACTGCTGGGTTTGTTTTGCCTGTTTGGTTCACTGCAAGCATTTGAGTGGTAGAGTTGATGATCTAGAAACTAGGTTGTCTTGATTTGTTCTGGTGTGTTCTGATTGAGTTTGTTGCCATTGGATATTAAGATTTTGTTTCTGACTTAAGAGTATAGATTCCAGTTCCCTCAAGAATTAGCCGCCCAACCCACGAAGGACAAATAAGGCACACAGATATCACTATTCAAGATGTTAAAAGAATATTAGTGCGTCTCATTATGGTTATGATAAGAAATTTCACTCTCTTATAGTCCATATAGAAAAGAAGAGAACAGATGGAACTTGGGAAATGTCCTTAATTCACCAGATTACCAGCTGAAGATCAAGATTCAAGGACCCTCTTGAACTCGTGACGTGAGATTAGGCACGCCACAGTTTCGATTTTCCATGCACAATCTGGATCTCGGCGAAACGCCCGGTTGTATTCTTTATCTTCATTCCGCACCGATCTTCTTCAAAGAATATTAATATTTCTTGAACGATTTACTCATAAGTTACACCGTCTTCCACTTCTGAATCATGCCAGAACTACAACTGGAAGTAACTAGCCTGTGATTCAATACACCTGCCTGCTCAATTCCTTCACAAATGACATTAAACTTCTTCAGAGGTCATCCAACCTCCTCCCTTCTTCCTAATCAATCCATTCACAAAGCCGCAACCAAGATTCTATTAGAACCACATGAATTCGACTCTTTAGATCCAAACAATAGACATCCATTAACATATGGTTCAGACGAAGGTGCCATTTGGGTTCGTGAGGAAGTGGCCAAGTTCTCTAATAAGCTGTACAAACCTGAGTCCGTGACCAAGGCTGAACATATCAATTTGACCGGTGGGTCTTCTTATGGTATTTTGAACGCTTTTTTACAGACCACTTTACCACATAACGGGTACACCAAGAGAGCCTTTGTCATCACTCCTACTTATTTTTTGATCAATAGAGCCTTAACTGATGCTGGGTTTAATGGGAAATTGACCGCTATTCATGAAGTAGGTACCAATTCCATCGATTTAGATCATCTACAAAAAGAGTTGGAGAAGTACGATACTGAAGAAGAAGCCAATACTGAGATTATCAAAGATCCAAAGTATGATAAGGGCAATAAGAAAGTTTACAGATTTGTCATGTACTGTATCCCAGACTTCTCAAACCCAGGTGGTATCACTATGGATTTACCTACTCGTTTACGTTTATTGGAATTGGCTCGTAAGCACGATATGTTGATCCTTACTGATGAAGTCTATGATCTATTGGATTACACTCAACCATTAGATCAATTACCAGAACCTTTGATTCCAAAATTGGTTCATTTGGATCGTCTCACTCAAACTGATCCTACATCATTCGGTAACACTTTGAACAATTCTACATTCTCCAAGACTATCGCTCCTGGGTTAAGAGTGGGGTATCAAGAAGCTATTAACTCAAACTTAGCAGGTCAATTATCAGCTGGTGGTGCTAATGTCTCTGGTGGTACTCCATCTCAATTGAACACTAATATCCTTGGTGAATTGTTAAAATCCGGTGAATTTTATCAAATCTTACAAGTTTTCAGAAAGACATTTGCCTATCGTTCTCAAATTTTGCAAAAAATCATAAAGGAACATTTACCTGAAGGTACCAAAGCTACAGGGTTCGAAGGTGGTTACTTCCAATGGGTCACTTTACCAGAAGGTTACGATGCTAGATTGATCATTAAAGAATGTAAAGCTCAAGATGATGTTATCTTGGCTGGTGGTGATAATTTCGAAGTCACTGGTGATGAAATGGGGTGGGGTGATTCTAGTTTTAGATTGTGTTTGGCTTTCTTGGAGGAACACCAATTGGTTGAAGGGATCAAGAAAGTTGGTGAGAGAATCAAAGTCTTGTATCCTTAGCTAGAGTACTAATAAGTGTTGTGTGATACTACTACACTGTTTCAATACAAAAGATATAAAAATAAAATTAACGTAAAACTTTAATTAACATACACAAGTTTTTAGGTTTGATGATTGTTTAGAGTTTTAAAGAATTTAGTAACCTAAAGCAGCTAAGTCCTTAGAAACTTGAGAGTCAGCTTGAGCAGCAACGACAGCGTTAACCTTCTTGGTTAAAGCCTTCTTCTTGGCGTAGTATTCGGCAGCTCTGACGATTCTCTTTTCTTCCAACTTTTCAACAACATCGCTGTACTTCCAACCGACAGACTTGGACAAGTCACCTAAGGTGGTGTACTTTCTACCTTGCTTTAATCTCAAGACTCTTAAAGCTTGTGGAACAACAACTCTCTTCTTCTTGTCGTATGGTGGTGGGACACCTTCGAAGACTTTTAATCTTTCCAAAGCAGCCTTACCACGAGCAGTCTTGTGAGCAATCATACCTCTGATGGCCTTGTATAAGATTCTAGATGGAGCTCTGAAGTGGAATGGACCTCTGGTCTTGTTGAATCTGGTACCCTTTCTCAAGTAGTCGTGGTATTTTAACTTGGTTCTGAAGAATTCACCAGAGATGTTTAAAGCTTCGGTTCTAACAACAACGATCTTTTGACCGTTTAATAATTGCTTAGCGATAGTGGAAGCAAGACGACCTAAAAGGTGACCTTTACCTGTAGAAATGAAAACTGTTAGTATTGCGGATTCAGGGAGGTTTACGAGTTTTTAAAGAGCACTTCAGAGATTATCGGGGTGACCAAGGAAAACACAGTGTGGGGATAGTAGGTATTTGAATGTGTTGATAGTATTGGATGATTTGAAATCTAAGTGGATATTGTCCCAGTAGAAAATTTTGTTCAGAGTACTGTTTCAAATATTTGTTCGATATCATTTACTGGTTTGATTTTGGAGTGGCTCACTGATTATTGTTCATAGAACTTGAACTCTGACCATTTTATATTACTTCTTCTCTTATGTTGGTATGATGACTGAAATTTCTTGAATATGATCTTGGATAAACTAATGAAAACTAGGTGAATTTGAGTGTGTTCCCTTCGTAATGATAACTCGTGGTGCTCTTCTTTATCAAGAAGACATACCATCAATGACAACGACAGGTTCGAATGAAGACATTTTTGACTGATCTAAGGATGCTAATCTATTACTATACTATTATTACTATGTTGTGGTAAGAAGCTATCGAAAATAATTTCTATAAATTGTTTGTGGATAGAGTAAGCGTACAACCATGCCGGCGAGTCTGTGCCAAAGGTTTCCCACCAAGGACGCCGCGAACTTTGGGACCTGATGTGAAAAAAAAAATCACCATTCAGACGCAAGTTTCGCGAAATTGCACCTGGGAAATTCTAAATTTTGTTTGACACTCCCACTGGAAAAAGAAATTGTTTGGCATCGATTGGATCAACATCCGAACATTTATGCATGTCTTCTGGAAAAATTCAAATCCAAGCAAGTTTCGAGAAAGTCATGCCCTAGTGTGGCACGTGATTAATTAGGGCTTAATTTCGGATCAGAAGCTCACATGATCTCACATAAAGCTGTAACTCCGGATCTACTTTAAAAGGGTTATGCACATATTCAATGTGTCAATAAGCTTATCAACAAGTTATTTTCTGATCTATATAATAATCTAGCATCCACGAATCATTCACTGTCTCAGAAGTATTCAAGAAGTAAACCGCTTGATCAGGGGTAAGTTTCATTCTCTTTCTAATCTTCATCAACACATCATTAAGTAAAGAATGAGTCTCCAAGGGGTTATCATTTAATTCTGCTCTATTGAACATCTCTTTAAGGTTTAAAACTATTGTATTGACCAGCTTTGATGATTCGTTAGATGTTAAGATCTCTTCAATTATTTGAACGAATCCTTGTAGATCAAAGCATTGTGAGAATTTAACCTTTGCAAAAGCCAACTGTAACTCTTGTTCATTAAGTCCAGACATTGTCAACTTATCCACAAGGTAGGAGAATGGTATATTGTTAACATCTGAAATGATGTACACTAGTGGGAATTCTTTCTTGGAGTGCTGTGATTCAAACAATGAGGATAATTTATCAAATAACGGGATAATAAGCTCTGTGACTGAAAGTCTGGAGGATGCAATAGATATGAGTCCATGGTCAATCTTTGAAGACTCAAGGATTTTCATTGTATTTACGAGCATTGAAGACACATGGGAAAGATTGGGGGTGCCTGTTTGAATGTGTGGAAGTTTCTTTGATACATTTAACTTGATCTAAGGATCAATAACGCATTTCACTCTCGCGTTCAAGCTCCCGCTCAAATTATTATTTCAATTCGGATCAATTGACGTGCACGTGATGATTTCAAATCTCGGATATCGGCAACATTTATCCGAAGCCGCCGCGCGTGTTAATGTTTTTTTTTTGACACAAACTGAAATTTTCCGCTTATCTCCGAGCATACGGTGGAGAAGAGAGACAGATCAATAAGTAGTAATTGATGTTACACAAAGTCGCAAATTCAACGCAACTACTAGCCACAAGACCCGGTTTTTGTGATCACAAAGTCTACTTGGACTGCAAGACTCGTCCATCTTCATCCTTTCCCGGACATCAACGCCATGGAGCAAGATTTGAGATCAGGCAGATATCTGAAATTTGAATGCTTCCTTATCCAGGTGAAGATCGACGATATTTCTCATTAGCAATCAACTCAACACGCAGTCCAACTATTCAGAAATTCAGTGCTGTTATAATTCCAACACACCCTCTTGGACCACTTAATATCAACACACACTTCCAACTCCAAAGAACTCTAATATTATCTCCTCACAATAATGTCAGCATTGTCTGTTATCAGGGAGAACGAACCAGCAACCAACTTTGAAGACCATCTTGAATTTGAGTCGAGACCAACTGTGGACAAATTGGACATACGGATCACACATAGAGACACGCCATTGGTTGTTACCTTAACCTCCATCTCACAAGCTTTCAACAGACAGTCATATGCCGACGTCACGATCAATGATCTCTATCAATACATATTCAACTTGATGAACACTAAAGTTAAAGTGTGTGGCCAGGACCCACCAAAACCCTTCACGGATATCGAATTGAAGAGCCCCTTACAGTTGATGTTGGTATACCAGGGGAAACCGTTGCTGAATACAAGTGATTGTGTCCTTGTGAAGACCATCGATTTGAAGTCGAACAATAGTTTCCTACTAAACTTCAAGCATTATGATGTCTATCTTGAACGATCTGCAGGTACTGTTGGTGGTGACACAAGATCTTCCTCCGCTGCTCGTGTGGTGGAGATGATTGGGTTGACAAAGGCAGATACCGATCATTCGAATAAGACAGGTGGCACTTGTGATAATAACGCAGCACATGATCAACAGCTGGCCGCTGAGCAAGAGTACGGCTGCTGTTCTAGCTGTGCTATTGCTTAAGACTATTCCATGTTAATTTGTATCAGTGAATTGCAACCAAGACAACCAATTGTTGTTGCCTTTGATCTATTAAATTGTTTTCTATGTGTCTATGTACTTATTATTAACCCTGCTGCTAAGTTTCTCCTTAGTAACCAGCCTGTAACTGGTCAAAATCCGCGCCATTCATATTGAAACTGACGTTAGTCATGATGCTGTAGTTGGACTTCAAGTCCTTCATTCTATTGTTATCACACTGACATACCAAATGATTCCCACCAAGGAACGCCAATACATTGGAAGGTTCGTTTTGATATTGGTGGTTGTGGTTATGCAACTGTCTCTGCTTGTACAGCGTTTCCATATTGGAGAACACGGGAGAGTGAGAAGGAGACTCTCCTGGTGATTCGAAGTAGACAGACTTGATGGAGTCGATTGAAGACGTGGTGGAATAAGCTGGGACAAGACATTGCGTGTACTTGATCATCTCTTCTGGTGTTTCTGGGATCGACAATGGGCCCTCGTTTGTGAATTTTGGACAATTGATCACTAGGTCTCTTAACTCGAAAAGGGAAATTCTCTTGAATGGATCTTCGATGAGACAGAGGATTAAAATCTGGTATAGTTCTTCTGATATTGGCAGGATTTCTTTCAGGATCTCTGGTTTCTCCAAATAAGCCTTGAACGTGAGATCCAACTCTGATGCCTTCATCCATGGGTTTCTCATGCACGTCAAGTTGATCAAGATGATAGTCAAGGACCAGAGATCGCCTGAGCTGGCTGGGTATTCGACGTCTGATTTCAAGTTATGGTTCACAGAGATCAATCTCTCTGGTGGCATGTAGTATGAAGAACCGATGCAGATGTTAGAGTTGATGAACTCGCTTTCAACAGCTAGGCCGAAGTCACCTATCGTCAGCAAGGCACCGTGCTGGGCAACCATGATGTTCTCTGGTTTGATGTCACAGTGGTAGACCCCCCTTGAATGGCAGTAGGAGATGACATCCACAAGTTGGGTGAAGACAGTCTTGATCAAGCTGATGGAGTTTGTGTATACCTGTCTGTCGACAATGTTGACGAATAAATCACCTTCGTCAAAGTAATCCATGACGATGAAAATGCAATACTTGAAGTCTAGAATCTGATGGATGGAGATGACGTTTGGATGTTCGTGAAGTCTCAAATGGATACAAACTTCTTTGAGGAAGGGGCACGGTGGGATATCCTTTTCAATGTCACAGTTGGCCAATTTCTTCAAGTTCAAAGTGTTCAGATTCTCCAACACTGGGTCGGCACTGAACAGATCCACAAGCTTGGTGCTTAACAACTCTGAGGGTTTACTGACTTTCTTACTGTTGATCTTGGAAACTGCCTTGATGGCAACACGTGAACCAGTGGATAGATCAATGGCAAGGTACACTAGGCCATAGGCTCCTGTGCCTATCTGTTTGACTATCTGATAACCGTTGATTGTGACACCGTTAAGGTTGTGATCTATTGACATGATGATGTGTGAGTGGTGTAGCTCTTTATGTATGAAATGTAATAACTACGTCATGTGAAGATTAATAGCTGTTGACAGGCAAACAGGGAATGCTTCCTATATATATGAGTATGAGCTTAGGGGGGACCATACTAACCTTTTACGAGCACATGAGATGGTGACAGGTACTGCATGATGCTATATCATCTTAACCCTATACGGTCTTGAAACGGTTGAGAGCAGGTTTGTTGAAAATGGCTTCATTTCTGGCGTGGAGTGATATTTCTTGTTTATGCAGAAAAATGGGTTTTTTGCTGGGCCGCGGGCGCCGTACGTCTAGCACTACTAGTGTTGAAATCCCGACGGAACAGCTGCAATTATTGACACAAAACGTTCACACAGTTACTCTCTACAACGAGCAAATACAAGATGTATATTCTATCCTCTTCAAGTAAATTGCTCAAATGACCATTCATTAAACTGAAGAAATAGAAGAAGTGTATAGTACAAGTGGTGTCAAAGCTAGATGCTGTCAAATGTGTCTGTCATTTCGCGAGTTCCTGCTGAAAATCCCACGTCTGCTCAGAAATATCTGCTGATGATTTGCCGCCGAAGCTATTAATATTTTGGGCCACCACTGTAGTTACTTGCCCATCAAAGACCGGTTTCATTCTTCCAGGTATATGACAGTGTTATATAAATTGTTCAAAGGACGCAATCAGCTTTATCAAAGATCGTTTGACTTGTTTAAGATCCCAACGTCAGAGTAGCTGTTACCGTTCCTACCGGCTCCATTCAGCCGAACCTTACTTTCTCAAACATCTTTAAATTTTGATATTTGGATGTGGTTGTATAAGAGTAGATGATCATTACAATGATAGACTCTTTGCTAAACAAGTATCTATTGTGTGTCTAAGTTATTGCTATAGATCAGTAACAAATTACAATTCAGCTCACGGTCGAATCAAACCTCAGGAAATGACGCGTAGCGCGCGCTCAAAACCATTCCCAAACACCGACATTTACGCATTCGGGACATTTTCTCTTATTTTTATTTGTCCACAAATTCGACCAGCTGTGGCCGACAGCGCCTTTTGTTTTTGTTTTCGTTTCTCACAAAAATTTTTGTTTACCTTTTGCGAAAAATGACAACAAACGGACGCAGTCAAATCAATGAATTGCCACCTTCAAGATAACATAGACATCACTAATCCATTGAAGTGATCTTTCATACACATACCCAAAAGTCACATTGAGTCCTTAGAATCACACCCAGCCCAAATAATTCAGAGAAACTGACATTTGGAAAACCTTTCAACAGTCATTAAACTCACACACTTGTACTCGCTCCTTCTTCTTCCTTTTTCTGCCAAAACAATGTCTGATCTCAACGAAAATAACAAGAGACCAGCTGAAGAAGATATCGATATTGTAAGTTTCACCCCTCAGCCTTGATACCACTGAAGCATCTACTAACAACCTATCTAACTGAAAAAGGCCTCTCTATACAATGATCCACAAGAATTGGTAAACGCTGTGGTTTCCGTTTTGACCGTTCCTGAAGCCACCACCAATGTTTCTGAGAACTACGCAAATGACAAGAACCAAGCCACTGAGGTGCAAGCCTACGCCAAGATCGCAGGTAACAACTGGACCTACTACGTCAAGACCTTATCCATTGGTATTGGTAGAAACACAGATCAACAAGATGAAAAGGAACAGGTTCACATAGACCTTGGGCCAGCTAAGGTTGTCAGTCGTTTGCACGCCAACATATCTTACAACTTGAACACCAGGCTTTGGGAGCTCTTGGTCAGCGGGAGAAACGGTGCCAAGGTTGACAGTGTTAAGGTTCCATGTGGGAGCCAGGCAGTGGCAACTCCGCTTCGTTCTGGTTCGGTTATCGACATTGGTGGCACCCAAATGATGTTCATCTTACCTGATGCTTCTCCTGTGATCGCTTCTGAAATCTTGGCCCTGATGGCTCCTAAGATCCCAAGACCGCTCAAGAAAGTCCCTGTCACTGGTGTTTACTCCGTTCAGAACATGAAGCAAAAGAAACAGTACGAAAATGGTGACTTTGGCAACAGTGACAACAACAACAACATTAACAGCTTGAAAGGGTTCCAGATATTCAGCCAGGACCATTCGAGCTCCACCGACATTCTAACTCCTAAGGGCTTCGATAACGATCTTTCGAAAGACGAGGCCAGAGATATCAAGCCTCCTTTCTCATACGCTACGATGATCACACAGGCCATCTTGTCCAACAAAGAAGGTGTTCTCTCCCTCAGTGAGATTTATGACTGGATCGCTAGTCATTATGCCTTCTACAGATTCTCCAAGACAGGCTGGCAAAACTCCATCAGACACAATCTTTCTTTGAACAAAGCCTTCGATAAGGTGCCAAGAAGAGCCAACGAGCCAGGTAAAGGTATGAAGTGGCAAATCAGTGACAGTTACAAGGCTGACTTCATGAAGAAGGTTGAAAGCGGCTCTCTTTCCAAAGTCAGAAGAGGTTCTTCTGTCTCCAGACAGTTGCAGTTGCATTTGGCTACTCACAGCGAACTTCCTCAGTCGCAAGATAGACATGTGGCGCCACAGACTCCTTCACAGAATAACCAAACACAGCATCAGAAACAAGAGTTCGCTTACAACCAGTACCCAAAGGTCCAATCTCATCAGGTTCCATTACAGAACGGCGCGTTGCAGTACTTGGGTTCTGTTCAACAGCAGCAGCAGCAGCACAACCAATCACGCAATGGTTCTCTTCCTCCTCCTGCTCCTCCAGTGTATCGCTCAACAAGTCCACAGCGTCAATTTGAACCACTGGCACACTCTGCCTCGCATCAGGGATCCCCAGAGAGACCACATGTGTTTGTGAACACACGACCAGCTTCTCATGAATCAAACGTTTCAAGTGACAGAACAGAAATTGTGCAATCATCACAGGCAGAATATCAGAACGGTCCAACTGGCCATATCATTCCTAAGCTCAAGTTATCTTCCCCAATAAAGAAAGAGACCGACTTAAGAACGGAGAGATTGACTTTACCACCTGTTGCGCAAATCGATGTGATAAATAAGAACTTGCCAGGTAAAAATCCGTTGGACATGATGAAGTCACCAAGCAAGCTGTTCCGTGGTACACCAACGGAATCGTACACTCCAGAAAGAGGCGTCTCCAAGAAGTTTTTAGAAACCGTCAACAGTGAAGGGATTCAAAGTTCCCCGCCTCAACAAGCTTTATGGAATTATGTTCAGTTCTCCACACCTGTGAAAGAGAAAGGTTCGAGTAAATCCAATGGAGGGACGGGTAATATCACTGGTGCTGGTTCTCCAATTAAAAATTTAGTCACTGAAAGTCCAAAGGAAGAAGCCTCAGGAAAGGAAAACATTCAAGATTTGCCAAATGTTGATCTAGCTAAAGGTTTCCAAAAATAAGATACGGTATGTAACTGGGGAATGAAGATATGAGATTGATACAGGATATCAGTTGCGCCAGGAGTATAGTAATATATGTAGTATGTTAGTAACATAAAGAGAAAATACATTCAAGCAGCTCCTTTAATTCAACCTACACTGGCGTTTAAACTTGATCCCCACTATTATTTGGAGCGGGTTACCCAAATTCGGAATTTCCACCTAAATCAGCTGAGTTTCCCGCCTAGGACAGAGAGATGCTGACATAATCTACAAGGAGACATTTTGAAATTCGTAGCATGTGCCCCCTGCCAATAGGCGGGCCACTAGGCGGACCTTTAGGCGGAAGCACTGAATTAGCGGGCGGGGCGGGATCATAGAGTGGGATTAAATTTACACACCAAGTTTACCCAAAAAAAGTTGTGGAAAAAGCGTGGAGGTAACAACGAATTTATGAAAGTTATCAACAAAATTTAGATCCTACAACAGAAAACAACCCCAAAACAGAGGGTTAAATATTCAATCTTTGTGTTCATTTCAGTTTTCCCAATCACACAATGTTCTCCAGAACCTTACGTCCTTCCACCCGTGTCTTTTCTCAAGCCACCCAAAGATTAACTCTTCGTTTGAAATCTTCCTACCCACCACATACCATTATTGGTATGCCAGCTTTGTCTCCAACCATGACCCATGGTAACGTTGCTGTGTGGAACAAAGCTGTCGGTGATCAGCTTTCCCCAGGTGAGGCCATCGCTGAGATCGAAACCGATAAGGCTCAAATGGATTTCGAGTTCCAAGAAGACGGTTACTTGGCCAAGATCTTACTCGATGCTGGCGCCAAAGATATCCCAGTGAACACTCCAATTGCCGTTTACGTTGAAGACAAGGCCGATGTCGCTGCCTTTGCTGACTTCACCGTCGAAGCTGAAGCTCCAAAGCCAGCCGCTGCCGCCGCCACTGAAGCTCCAAAGGAAACCGCTGCTGCTCCAGCTGCTGCTGCTGCTGAAGCTTCCAAGCCAGCTTCCACTCCAAAGACCTCTGCTGCTGCTCCATCCGATAGAATCATTGCCTCTCCTTTAGCCAAGACCTTAGCCTTAGCCAACGGTATTGCTCTTAAGGGTGTCCAAGGTACCGGTCCATACGGCAGAATTGTCAAGGCCGATGTTGAGAAGTTGATCTCTGCCGCTGCTGCCAAGCCAGCTGCCTCTGCCTCTGCCTCTGGTGCCTCTGTCTCTGGGACCTCTTACGAAGACATCCCAATCACCTCCATGAGAAAGGTCATCGGCAAGCGTTTGTTGGAATCCACCCAAACCAACCCATCCTACATTGTCTCCTCCTCCA
>JAKTWX010000140.1:0-26168 GCA_030582275.1 Waltiozyma pijperi
ACTAGTTTGATGGACCCATCATGTAAGATTTGATAGAAGTTTGAAAGTTTGGGCGATGATCATTCAGCAAGCACAGTTACTTCTTCAAAACAATAAATAAATAGGTCAGGATATCCTCTACGTTATACCGTATCCTCATAAGGTCGTCTTATCGTATCCTCATGCACGGATGCAAATCTCATACATTTGGCACATCAATTAAATCTTATACGAATATGACGGTATCCAAGAACAAAAACAACAATAGCAATAACAAGAAGAAGCAGCGATCTACAAGCAAGAAGAAAAACAGCCCATCAAAGCAGAAAGAAGATGGTGCCGCTGGCAATCCCCATCGTAAGACCAGAATAGCAACACAAAGCAGATCAAGAAGCGGTTGTCTCACGTGTCGTGCAAGACATATCAAATGTGATGAACGACTCCCAGGTTGTCGAAACTGTGAAAAATCTCAAAGAGTGTGTGAACATGGAATAAGGTTGAACTTCTCGAAGACTATAACCGTTGACCCTTGGAAGCCTCAGATCTCCAAGAAACGTGGAAGAAAGTACAAAGATCCTGAAGTTCGGAAACATCAGCTTCAAGAGCACGAACGTCTACAGTACTTGCTTTCCAGAGTTAACGTGCCCAAGACGTATCATTCGCCGATTACATTCCTTGATCAATCGCTAACAGTACACAATGCACATCAACCGAATGATTATCATGATTATTCGCGATGGCTAGCAAATGGACATACTCTAGAAGAACTGGCGAAGAGTGATGAGGATTATCTTCAAGGTATCGCAGATCACATCGTCTCCTCAGATGATTTGTCTGAGCCCATGACTGCCTCCAGTTCCAATTATGGCACTACTACAACTGCCTTGCCTGTCACAGCAGAGACTCAATACTATCGCAACGTTGATTACTCGCTATTGTTTGGTGGCTCAGGGGAGATTTCTTCGGATTGTACGTCGTCGTCTGTCACTTCGTCTCCAGGAACTGTATGCAGCAGTGGTTCTTTCTCTGGGTATGTTGTTAACCCCAACAACACCTACAACTCCCACATCATCAACAACAACATCACAGGTACTTCATCAGCCACAGGCTCCGACTTCAGCCTCCATTCTCATCAGCTCAACTATCCAACTGCATCTCATTTAAACACACACTCTATGGAGTACACTTCATATATCGCCAATGACAATATCTACTCAAGTGATCAAGAGTTCACTTTCAAAGATTTCATAGTCAGGTTCTTCCATATCACACACCAGAATCAGAATATGTCGTCTTTGTTTGGACAAAATCATCGTCTATCCATACAAATCCAACTCGATTCGCTTCAGATCAGTCTAGACGATGCTATACTGAATACTGAACATTGTGATTTGTCTTCGCTTGATTTCAACGGGTACATTGACTTCCTTGACGCTCTTGTGCTGTTACGCACTACATACCCTTCGAGTAGACTGATCCAAACTCATTTCTATATCTTGTTGAATGTTTGCAACCTGTGTGTCAAAAGTGGCGATTATACTTTATTCATGACTGATAGTGTTGTTTCCATGAAGTTTAGAAGTCTAATTCAGAGATTGATCAATGAGCCGATGTTTCAAACTTATGAGAATCTTTTGAATTTCTTTGAGTTATTGGCTTTGCATCTGAATTATTCTATGATTCATCAGGATCTCTCCAGTGTCTCCACATCACCGTCGGCATCAGTATCACATCCACCGCCTCTTGTTTTCAACTACGATGAGTTTGATTTCGAATTCTTAGTCGATAAACTGCTGCATATGAGTCTTTGCAATGATATGAACTTCTTCTTGGTCAAGATCCTTGCAATTCTATTGAAGTTGAACTGGGAAGTCCTCAAAACAGCAAATGGCACTCATACAGGACCAGAGATCGATTTCGAACTACGCATTGCCATTGAGAGGTTGAAGAAGATCCACATGAACCGAATCTTGGTGCACTATCTCCCACACTATGATGAACTTACAGGTGTGCTTCTTTTCCAGAACTTGAAGGTCAAGAGAATCGCGATGCTTTACAATTTCACCATTTATTATCTCACTACTGTGTGTCGCTTTACGGACATTTCTTCCGAGATGAAGCTACAACAGCGTGATGCTGGTCAAGGTACTGCTGATTTGGTTTCATTTTGGGATAACTATGATTCGGATCCTCGGAGAAGGATGCAGAGGTTGGTTAGAGATTATTCTAGTCAGGATGAAGATAATATCTTGACTTTCTTCAGCGCCTACGTCTTTGCTTAGAGTATATACGAATGAAATCAGAAATATAAACCTATAAGAAACTTGAAACTCGTGGCATCTCATTAATTCATCTGGATTCTATCTCCATGTTTATGTACAATACTATACTGTATAATAAGTTTGGAGACTGGCATTGTTCAAATTTCCCATTAGCTGTATGCACGAACGTTGATAGCACCGCCGTTGAAAATGCATTAGCGAACAGTCCGCATAAAGATGCATTGTCATACACGAATAATCCATGATGACGTATTTTTTTGGTTAATTTACATATACTATTATACGTTCATCTAGAATTACCTTGACTAGACTGAAGTAGTATCGATGGTGCAGTGTATCTTCATGAGTTAAGGTTCGAGTGTCGGAAGTTTGAGCAAATATGTGAGAAAATATTCTCTGAAGCATGGTACTCGCACATGCCTCCCATGTACTAGGAGTGTTCGGTAATAGAGCTATGATTTGATATCTAACATCCTGAAGCATTCTATTGGAAGATGCAACCACAAGAGTTGTTTACTCTGCTCGCACAAAGTTCCAAGTTTCCATGGGAATAAAAAATTGAACTACCTGTGATCTGCCAATGATCGCTAAGAAATACTCTCTGAGCAGCTATGGTGTGCCCTAAATTCTAAATTTTTAAAATCATGATTCATCCGATATTGATACTTATTGTTAGGGGAGGAGGTTCAATCTGTACTTCGCCTACAAATAAATTAAACGGACAAATTTTAAGGAGTACGTCTGACTCGGAAAAGGAAATTTTCTGATGCATGAACCTGCATATGAAGCCTCGGCTTGTAATTTCTGTGCGTTGACCACATCAATTGTGGATCGTCGATGATGAAACTCGATTGACATATTTTCCTCGTGCTACAAGTGTGTTTTTAGGGACAGTAAGTTGAGCCTCGAATTAGTTTTATATGTGTTGTGTGATTGTCAAAGGATATTAAGCGTTGGGGTCAAGAGTTTGAGGTGTAGATGATCTTAACTTTCTGCTTTCAAGCTATACACAGATATAATGACTTGAGCAGTTTTCAAAAACACGATTTCGGATATTGATTATATACTAAAGTAACAGGTTGTACTATTATACATGTGTATAGCGTGGTACCTGAAATTCGCTAAAATTTACCCTTCCCCCGTATTCACATGCACGCAGTGGGTCCCTAATTCCGATTCCTTCCACGCTCTTCCAAATGTTTCTCTCAAATCCAAGTCCTACCATTACTTCGTCTTTTAATGTTTAAACAATAGGGCGTCATAGCCACATTCGATACGATACGACCTGCTCCTCACAAGATATAATAGGAACTCGGGTTTTAGAATCTTCAAACTGACGGGAAACTCTGTTATAACACCACATCCACGGATGCCATCAATACCCCAAAACTCCAGGCTTCAGAAGTCTAATAGTTGAACTTCTGGCTTCATTGGCAGCTATAGAGTCTAAGAATTTGATTTGGGCCTGGACCAACGGCTGGAAGAATGATTTACCGAAGGCCCAAGCTGGTCAGTAATTTTCCGTGGGCTTTGCTTGAAATAGCGGATAAACTTTTACTAAAAGTGCGTATATACTGTACTACAAGAGTATTAGCATACTTACTTCAAGCTCGGGATTTTACAGTCAGTTCATGTTTAAATATCAACGTGGTAAAGAAATATTTAGAAGACTCATTTCATAATTCGGACCTTTATACCACAATTACATATTTATTGATTTCCCTAACCCAATTTAACTTTCAAACACAGTTGAGGAACTGTAAGCCATTTTCACGGAACAAAGATGGACTCGAGTTCATGACAGCAATATAGTATCTCTTCCTGTTGTTAGTCTCCAACGATTGCCAAAATGCATAAAGTAGTGTTGGTTCCCTAAACTTGATTAAAAGCTCTTGGCTGAGATAGAAATTGGACTCGATAAATGTCAAGATGAACAAGTACAGCGTATTGATCAATTCGGATTGGCTTGATTGGTATCGGATGGAACTGAGGTTTGAGATGTTGGCACCGTAGAGGATTTGTGGGAGATAGAAAGTTAAGAATTGGTTATTCTCGAACTTCTTGAGCTTCTCCAAGATATCCATCAGCTCTGTAAAGTTGAAACTGTAGTCATATTGTGTAGAGTGTAAGAGACCCTTAAGCCTCAACAGTAAGGAGAAGCAATTGACCGTGAAGAACTGAAGATCGTTTCCCAGGTTCAAGCTGAGAACTTTGTCGATGAATTGTTGAGACCCAAATGATGAGAGCTCAAAACATGGCTTGGACTTCGAAATTAGCGATCTGTTCAAATCAAGAACCAACAACTCAAACACATTCATCAGAACATCGTGGCTGTCGAACCTGTTACCACTAACCAATAAGTTGCAAAACAGATTTGAGATCTTCCTAGTGACGAAGTTAATCTGTAGTAGTTCTGGAACTAAACCACTTTTGATTGCAATGTTCAAGCAGTTGACCAATATTGGAACGTATGAGTCCAAAAGTTCATAGTTCCCGGTTATCAGCAGCTCATTAACATAGTCTACCAAGTTGTTGAAATCATTGATTGTCAAGTAGGACTGCAGTTTGTCGCCTTCGCAGCTGACTTTGCTTGTGATGGAGAGATTCAAGCTGTGGAGATGTTTCATGATTGAAGTGATGTGTTGCAGCCCAAACACTGAGCCTAAGCCATTGAAAGGTGAAGATGATAACAGTATGTACAGGAAGTCGGCAAAATTGAAGACTTGTTTGTGGTAAATTACCTCAGAGACTGGCGATGGGTAGGCTAACTGGTCAGCAACCGGTGTGCCAACTTTTGAGGAATCACAAGTGGAGTAAGCACTGGAAGTGTAGCTGGAGATGCTACTGGGATATTCAAACTTATCAAGCTTAGTGCTGAGATTCGTCGCTGGGTCACTTGGTTCGTTCAATTTGCACAGATCTTGTTTCGAAACAGCGACACCGTCGATATCCATGTCACTCAGCATTAGTTCTTCAGCGGTGTGTGAGCGCAGCCAATCCTTATAGTTGTGAAACTTATTTGAGTGGAATACTTTGTGGATAGACAGCGATTGGTCCAAGAACACTATATCTTTAGCATCAAACTTTACTGTCTTGTCGGGGATATTAGCGACATTACACTTAACGAACTTCAATCTCATTCCAGTCTCACAGACTCTTCCCGAAGTCTCACAGTTTTGGCATTTGGGAGAAGCTTCGTCACATTTAATGTGTCTGTCACGGCATGTAAAACAACCATTCCTTGAACGTTTGTGTGCTTGGGACCTTTTAACGGAGTGGGAAGTCATTTGTCTTTTGATCCTCAGAGCTCGTCGAATTGATGGTATATGCTCAAGATAGTGAGTGTTGTCTAACCGTTAACTAACAGAGACTTTACAAAACGACTCAAAATTAAATTTCAAGGAACAGCAAGGGCTTGCCATGGGCATCTATGTCTTATATATAATCCTATTTTTCGATGGCTGGAGAAAACATTAAGTAATTTCTTCCATCATATAACATGCACGTCAGTATGTGCTCTGACATACGCAGAATCAGAGTTCCGCTGAACAACAAGCTGATCATGACTAGGGACTCTACTGGGCCACCAAGCTGTTCGACTCTCATGTGTATGTTTTTATTCGGAGCCCCACTGCGTCTGTCTGCAGCTTCAATACGAAGAATCCATGCACTCCTATGCGCTACTGACAAATAATGGTTTCTCTCTTTATTGTTTCTCTTTGATGCAACTTGGCTCTAGCTGGCTCAAATTACGCGCGTAGTACACTGGGGAACTCGTAGTATCGAGCTACATATACATCGGTCGAGCCATTGTTCCCTATATTATTTAGTTTATTGGGCGTGTGTTTTTGTTTGAGCTAATCAAAGGCTCCATTTTCACGAGTCACGACCATTTAGTTCTACTGAATTATGTAAATTATTTGATTCTTTGTAACGACGCGCAGTCATAAAGATCGCTTAATGACGCAGATCCAGTAATTATTCGACAGAGAAATGGCTCTTGGCTCGTTACGACTGACTATTTTAGTCTTTACATTCCAAACACCAGATAATTATTAGTGTTTGTGTATAAGTTGAGTGTTGAAAGATTATCTCGGCCGAGGTTTTCCTAACAAAACCTCGGCCGAAGTCTTCTCGTCCGACACGCGCCAGCTGACCGTTGCGTAGTACCTAGAACTTAATTCCGAAGCCCGATCTAGCTGGTTTCTGCAACTACAGTGAAGGTTCGAACAATTCTTTGAAGTTCTAACATATAATTCATGGAATAATCAGTACTGCTGTATGAAATGATAATTTATGACACGGGAATTCGGTCGACACATCGATCTTTCTTCTCTCCTCCGACTCGTGAACAGCGAAGCCCATCATGAGCATCAAGTCCTCAGTGCTGAACCGCTATATTATAAGGCGTTCAAGGCAGCTTCGACGCATTAAATAAATTCTTTTGCCATTAATATTCGTCTGGTTTGCCTTAAAATTTGATGATACAACTCAGGATTTTGACAATTAAACTGATTCTATGGGCCACAATATTAGTTAAAACCGTGGATTCAAAATTCCAGGCACATAAAGGTCAATCCATCAATAGATCAATACATCAAACTTCGGATTTAATTACTATACGATGAACATTCAACTTGTGGTTCCACTGATATATACGCCAACGATTCAATTGTAATATTCAAGTTTTTTTTAATCATCGATGGTTTGTATTACTGATAAAAAATTATAAACTTCCAAAAAAGGCAATTTTCTAAAAATGAAATGACTAATTGACTTCTTCCAGAGATCTCTAAATTAAACCTAACTGATCAACTTCAACTAGCACGCTTCTCGAAAACCTCTCAAATAATATATGATAAATCTTCAGTATGACTCTCGGAATGCGATGCCATTAAACATCGTAGGAAACAAGAATATCCCGTGATCTCGTAGACATCGCAAGGCAACTGTTCATATCTGTGGGATCTATTCTTGGAAATATCAATAAAGATTTCAAAAGTTGACTAGAAGAAGATGGTGGTAATAGTGGTATAGTGCCATTGTTTGTTCAAAGCAAATGTTTTCGTTAGGGAACAGATCAGAATGGCAGACTATACTTCCGAAAAAGGATTAAACATCCGGATTGGATTCATATTGTTAAAGCTAAGCCTCGCTCTGCCAGAATTACTATTTGAGATTTCTGATCTCCTGTCTGCTGTTTTTACTCTTGACTGTACTTAGATTAATAGATCAAGCGAAACTTTTGGTAGTTAACTACGGGATTCACCTAAAGGTGGATGTCCCTAGTGTAAGTAAGTATATGCTAGATAGTCTTCAGAGAAGTCCTGCTCAACCGCTTCCTCTGTCAGATGTTACGGTCATTTCATTGCTGCTAAAGTCGACTGTTCTTCAACAATTTCGAGTTGAGCGACTTATGATTCGCCGCACAGTATTTCACATTCATATCCAGTAAATCCAATGCTTAAATCTACGGATATAATTCTATATCTCCAGGTAACTTTTGAGTAAATATATTATGCATAACCCTAATCAAATGTCTTATTCTTATTCTTATTCTTATTCTTATTCTTATTCTTATTCTTATTCTTATTCTTATTCTTATTCTTATTCTTATTCTTATTCTTATTCTTATTCTTATTCTTTTTCTTATTCTTATTCTTACTCTTATTCTTTCTCTGACTTTCTCTGACTCTCTTACCCTTTGACTTTCTTTGACTCTCTGACCCTCTGACTTTCTCTTTCTCTGTGTTTGCTCTGTGTTGTCTCTGTGTTTTCTCTGTGTTTGTTCTGTTGACATGATGACTGTTTGGTTCAGACAATTCCTCTTGGCACTGTTGTTGTTAGTAGTTGAGTTGATATACTTACGGGATTTCCTTCTTTTTCAGCGGAAATCGAATCTTCGGCGACTAATTCGTTCCCAAGGTTGATTTTGTGCTTGGATAATCTGGGTATTCTGATGTAGGTCTCCTGGAGAGGTTGATTGGGATGGGTAGGGATCCTGTTGAAACTCTTGAAATGATGAAGTACTAGTTGACTGATTGGATGTTGTCACTACTGGTATATTGTGTGAGCTGAGTAGGATTGGAATGACTGGCAATGGCTAGCTGGTAGATGAACGAAGGACTCAATTAACAATGAGCAGCACCAGAGGCGCTACCATGTTCCGAGTCCTCGTGGTGGATCATCTGCTATGCTGTCATTGAGTTCTATGAGGCTGTCCTTGAGTTATATGAGGCTGTCGTCTCCTTGTATTATGAGGCAGTCATTACAGTGTATTATATGAGGCTGTTGTTCGGTTATATGCGAGGCTGTCATCTCAGTTATTATATCTAACTAGTATATGTATGTAGTGTGTGTATGGGTTTGGATATGTCCAGAGTGAAAAGTTTTATCTACGTGGACATGCAGTCTACCTTTGCTCACGTGACATCTGCCAAGATGCACGCACAAAAAAGATTCATGATCATCAAATTAGGAAATCAGAAAATTGGAGTTTGGAACTTCGAAAGTCGGTTTAGCGTGTAAATTGAATTTTAATAAGAACGTTTAAGTTTAAAAAAATGAATGGAAGGTAAGATATGCAATAATATGCATTCCGTTAATTTCAGCTTGTGCATATACGGGGTAGCAATTTCGCGAGTCTAAAATAGTACTAGTACGAGACCCGAGTATACGGCGTTGGCGGTTTTATATTATGCATTCCATCTATATAAAGCATCAATATGGCTTAAACGTTGTTAGCGCCTGTTGGAACTTGAAACACGTTCTGGGAATACTTCACTTCATCTGACCTTTCCTGCCTATTATATTATATCAGCTGACCCGTGACATATACAATTTATAATATAAACGATCTGATCTTTAATACATAGATCGAATGGCTTATCTTGCAATATATTGGACTATAGATCAGTACGGCAATATGAGTAATATTATTTACAACGTTCGTCGACGACGCACTATATATTATATCTATAATAATATTATTATAATTTATAAATAGCTGTAATTATTTATAAAAATTAATATATAATTATTAATAATTTTGTTTTAATTTATAAAGTTATACCAGCTTCTAATTTAGTTAAACAACTAATATTCTAGCCGCAGCGCGCAGTAATTTGAAAATAATATTATAATTAGTACTATATATAAATAAAAATATAGTAATATTATTATTAATCATATATAAATGTATATAAATGTTTATACATATTATAATATAATACATCAGCTTAGAGCTTGTTAAAACAATGTGTTTTTTCTTGAAAGCATATATGAACAGGCCGACACTCATATCAGTCCGACCCAGGGTACACGTATGCATCATCACCGAAAAACCAGCTACGTTTAATACATATAGTTCAGAATGCAATGCACAATTAGTTTAGTAAGCTAAAAGATCTCTCTCACATAATTTATAAGAGCTTAAATTACTGTCAATTCTACAATAACATATAGGCCATTCAAAAGGCCTCAGATTCTCAGAAGCATCAACTCAATATTTTAACTTGTACTAGTGTGTACCGCATCTACTGCAAAATATGTTTTGGTTCCATTATAATTCCAGGTACCAAGTTCGAAGCACCAACAGCTAAAATTAATTGTCCTAAAGTACTCAATTTATGGACATGCAAAATCATGCACTGCCTGGATCGGAAATGTTTTTTTAAAACTTAAACGTTGTTATTAAAATTCAATTTACACACTAAATAGATTTGACAAAAACAGGGGCTCAAAGTCACCTACCGCAGAAACTGATACCAAAAAACTTAACCTTTAATGCATATGAGCTGGATACATTCGAGGAAAATGTCCCAAAACGCCCGACAAATTTGTAATGGTTTGTTTTGACAACGCACCGCGCGCGCGTTGACGGCAAAAAATGTGAAATATAGTTATAAGTCGTAAGCTCATGAGCTACTAGTTATACGGATATATATTAGAAACAAAATTCAATAACATAGTTCAGTTCAACGCAAAATTTCGCTTATCAAACTCATCAGATCAGAATTCCTCAACCAGAGGCCAATAAACTCTAATTCACAGCCGCCAAGTTAATCCCAAACTTATTTAAACCACCTCCACATTCATATCTGATCATATGCTATTGATCTGACTGAATCCGCCACTGAAACGAACAACACATAAACGACAACAGAACATGAGTGCACTTCCGCCAGATATAGATCCAACAAAGCAGCCATTGCGAGTGTTCAAAGCCCAGTTGATAGTCTCAATTGTTCTTGGTGTGTCTGCGTTTATGGTATTCTGCTATCTTAGATACAGGTGGCCTCATATCTATGCTGTTAGAACTTTAAGAAAGAAAGATTTGAAGAGTCTACCCAATAGTTACTTTGGATGGCTGGCAGCTTTATACAGAGTCACAGATGAGCAGATATTGGAACATAGTGGCCTTGACGCCTATGTGTTCCTTGGGTTCTTCAGAATGGCTATTAAGCTATTTGCTTTGTTCTCTGCTATCTCCATCTGTTTCATTGGTCCGATAAGGTACTACTATACTGGTTATTTTGATAGTGACGGCATATCATGGACAGGTGATTATGGCTGGCATATCATGAAAGTCGTGGTTGGTGGCAGCGCTCTGAGCCTTGATGATGGTGGTCCTCCTGACTTCTCACCTCCAGCTGATTTGAACAGATACAAGGCTGCTTGGATGTACACCGTTTTCACTTATGTTTTCACTGGGCTGGCTTACTATTTGCTCTGGCAGCAGACTGAGAAAGTGGTTCAAAAGAGGCAGAAATATCTTGGACAGCAGAACTCCGTCACAGATAGAACTATTCTCCTAGAGGGTCTTCCTGAAGAATTCAACCCAAACGAATACATTCACAATGGGGCCTCAGATGATTCTGCAGGTACTTCAACAAATCCTTCACATTCCTTAGTACCAGTTAAGTCCACAGTCTTTGATGAGGAAAAATTGAAGACGTACATTGAAGAATTAGGGATTGGTAAAGTCAGCCGTATCGAGTTCGCTTCTGATTGGTCTCATTTGCAAGAGTTGTTTTCAAGAAGAAAGGAAATCATCAGGAACTTGGAGGTGTACTATTCCAAGTACATCGATCTCAAAGTGGAGGTTTACACGTATGGTAACTTGGATCCTTCAGTGTCTCCACTCAAGCAATTGAATTACAATTCACCAGACGAGGATGAGTCGTCAAGATCCACCAGGCCAACCCTAAAATTGGGATTCTTAGGCCTATTTGGTGAGAGAGTTGATGCCATTGACCACTACTCGGAAGAATTAGCAAGACTTGATTCAGAAATCAGAGAAGCAAGAAAGAGAAACAACTTTGTCAAGGCCACATCGGCATTCGTCACCATGGACTCAGTGGCATCTGCTCAAATGGCTGCTCAGACTGTCTTGGATCCTCACGTGCATAGATTGATTGCAAGATTGGCACCAGCGCCACATGATGTCCGTTGGGACAACTTGGCTATTTCCAAAACCACAAGATTCATCAGATCGAACATCATCTCGTTGATCATCGGGCTGTCCACTGTCGGTTTGATCTTCCCAGTGATTTACCTCTCCACGTTCCTTAATTTGAAGACCATTGAGAAGTTCTGGCCTGCTTTGGCTGAGTTGATCAAGGACAGCGAGTTCTTGACATTGCTAATGGGGTTGATTCCACCTTACCTTTACACGCTGTTGAACATCTCAGTTCCTTATTTCTACGCTTATCTCTCCAAACATCAAGGTTTCATTTCAAACGGCGAAGTAGAGCTTTCTACACTCTCCAAGAATTTTTTCTACATCTTCTTCAACTTGTTCTTGGTGTTCACCTTGGCTGGCGCTGCTACCAATGTCTGGGCATTACTAGGAGATACCACCAAGATAGCATACGAGCTAGCCAACTCTTTGAAGAACTTGTCGTTGTTTTACGTTGATCTTATTTTGTTGCAAGGTCTTGGTATGTTCCCATTCAGATTGCTACAGGTGGGTACTGTTTTCATCGAAATAGTGTCCAAGTTGTTCTACTGCAGAACAGCTAGGGACTATAGAAAGTTGTATTACACACCACCTGTCTTTGATTTTGGGTTACAACTACCACAGCATATCTTGATTTTGATCATCACGTTGATCTACTCCGTTACTTCAACAAAGATCGTCACTGCTGGGTTGGTTTACTTTTTGTTGGGATTCTACACTTACAAATATCAGTTGCTTTACACCATGGTTCACCCACAACATTCCACGGGTCAATGCTGGCCAATGATTGTTAGACGTATGCTGTTAGGCTTGATTCTTTTCCAAATCACAATGGCCGGTACTTTGGCTTTGGAGCATGCGTTCATCCTATCCATTCTTATCTTGCCTTTGATGCTAATTACCATCATTGTTGCCTACAACTTCGAGAAGGACTACTTGCCATTATCGTTCTTCATCGCTTTAAAGGCCATTAAATCCGGTGGAAACAAAGTTTTCCAACAGAATCAGCAATTGTCCCCATCTAGGCCTCTTTCGGCAACGTCAACAGAGTCTACCCCACTAATTGCAAATGGGATGCTACAAATGAACAGTACAAACAGCCTCACAAGTAACACAGCTAACATATCGCCTAAGCTTGGAGCTCACAACTATCACTCGTTGAAGAAGAGAAGATCAACCATCGACGAATCGCGTGAAGAAAACATCAGCTATGAATGCCCATATCTTACAGATCCACTAGATGGTCCAATCATTGGTTTCGATGGTGACTATATCCAACAAGTTCAGTACCAGACTACAGTTCTGGCGGAGAGAGTAGTTAGAAGATATCATAACGTTCACGAATGGGAATAGCACTGAAGTTCCAAAACATTATACAGTCACTATTAATAAATACCCCCTTAATTTTTTTTGCACATTATACACTAATTACCCAATCTAGCAGCGGAAGAATATTCCTTGATCTCATTCAACTTCAATTCTCTTAAGGTTCCATCAGTGATATAGCCAGGTTTCCTTATATTCTTGCCATTAGTCATTTCCTCAGCATAGTCACATTTAATCTTGATACGTTCACATCGTAGACAAGTTGGTTTAGTCTCATCACATTTCAAATGGCGCAATCGACAAATATAACAACCTTTCAAAGAGCGTGGTTTTGACCATTTACGGACAAGTTTCGGTGGGGTGGGGTTTATTATTAAACGGGATCGAGAGCTCTCAGGTTGTGTTTTGACTGATGGTGTCTTTAGCACTTTTGGGGGATCTGAATCTGTGTGGCTGGTTTGCGGATGGAGTTGTGTGTGACGCGGGTTTGATTTCAGTGTCTGAGGCTCATCTATGCTTTGGTTCATCTGACCATACATTGAGGATGATGCAGGCTCGATCTTGACATTTACTTGAGATTTAGGAAACCTCGTTTGTGTTGGAGATTCGAAAGTTTGTAGGTTTGGAGAGGGCACCCTAGCGACTTCTTTGGTGTTGATCATTGGGAAGCCAAGTGAGAACTCGGGCGTTGGAGAGTCAATGGACAGTGGACTTGGTGATTGTACGTTAATGTGATTGAAATCCAGGCCGTGAGATGCATAAGTTTGATCGATAATCTTTGAATGCTCCAAGGACAGTTGCTGATCCAAAGTAACTTTCGGCGTCGTTGTGTTCTTCTGAGCACCAGCTTGGGATGCTCCTGTTTTATGCAGAGTGTAACAGTAAAAAGTCATGATCTGTCTCCTTGATATATGTTGGTATAATGACCCATGAACCTTTCCACACTGAAATATTGTTGGAATATATCTTAGGAGTGGATTTCGTCATATTTTAAACTGTTCCGATGGTGGATGCCAAATCAGACGAATTCTCCAAATATTCAAAGATTTCTCAAACTAGCCACTTACATCATACATGCCTAGTCTCCAATTATAGTGGACGAGTCAGTATTTATGTTTTAACCTTGAGGATGCCTTGTCCGTGATTTGTTTTATACGGCGGCCCTGTCCGAAAACACCGCGGGTGAACAGATTCATGCAGGACATTCGAATGATTTTTGCTTCGGATTTGTCCATTTTTTATGCGAATTCAGGGACATTTTGAAACTGCGTAGCGCGTAGCGGAAAACTTGAAACAGGGATGAGTGAGACAAGAGACAAGCCATGATATTTTATCACAAACATATTTATACCCATCTTTCATTTCTATAACTTTCAACTATCAATCCACCCATATGTCCAAGCCAATTACATTCGTCACAGGGAACAAACATAAGCTCCTAGAATTCCAAGCCATTGTTGGTGATGATTCAATCCTTAACGCTAAAGTTGATTTAGAAGAAATCCAAGGTTCCATCAATGAAATATCCTACAAGAAGGCCAAGGCTGCTGCTAAGATCATCAAAGGTCCAGTCTTAGTTGAAGACACATGCCTTATGTTCAATGCCTTGTCTAAGCCAGAATTAGAATTACCAGGCCCTTACATCAAATGGTTCTTAGATTCTTTAGGTTTAGAAGGTTTACCAAAGTTGTTAGCTGGGTTTGAAGATAAATCAGCAAAGACCGTCTGTACTTTTGGTTACTGTGAAGACGAAGATTCCGAACCTATCTTATTCCAAGGTGTCACCGAAGGTAGAATTGTCGATACCCCAAGATTCAACAACGATGAGGTCTTTGGCTTTGATCCTATCTTCCTACCAGATGGCTTTGAACAAACTTTCGGTGAAATGGACAAGTCTGTCAAGAACACCATCTCCCACAGATACAGAGCTTTAGAAAAGGTTAAGGTTTTCCTCAAGGAAAGAACTGGAAAGAACTAGGACTGTAAATACATACATTTAACTAGCCAACAAATAACATTAATATACAACAAACAAAAGCAGAAGCACGATCAGACAGACAGTTCGTTGGAAGCCCCTAGTGGGTTGTTCAATTTCCAAGTATCAATCCAAGATATCACTCTTTCGACGTTCGATTCGATATCTTCGACAGAGTTAGAATCCAACTCCACGACAATTTCCTCAGCGTAACCCTCTCTAGCTTCATTCAACACGATTCCCATGATTTCACAGTCGATGTTTTCATCAATCTTATTCTGAGCGTAACCTCTCTTCTCCAATCTTTCGTACAAGACACCGTTATCAGTCTTTAAAACAACGACTAAATCGATCAATCTTTCAGGAAAGAGATCATTAGCGTGCCAGTCGATCAAGATAGCACCCCTTTCCAACAATGGCTCCATGGCATCCACCAACTTATCTTCGTCAACAATATGGGACTTTCTCTCTTCATCATAACCATCAAAACAATCGTGTTCTTTAGCGAAATCTGTAACATTGATATGTGTGAAAGCACCTAATTCATTAGCAATACGTTCACAATGAGAGGATTTACCTGTACCTGGAGTACCAGTGATGATGATGTTTGGCAATGGTCTAGTGGACATTTGGTATATATGTGTGTGATTGTGTCAAATATGATGGCTTTAAAAGATGGCTTGAAGCCGATGTGTTGATTTACAATGACACTACCCATCGCATATTAATTTTTTGACGTGTTTATAAATTTCTAATTCCGGACCACAAGCACGTGATCTTAAATTTTTGATAATCCGGATTTCTTCCATCAACTTTTATCGAAATCGCGCGTTCTTGAAAAACGAAGGAATTCAAAGGATAGCAGCCCTGTTATCACTGTTAATAACCGCTGAGTTATTTGCTAACAAAATACCAACAATTGAAAACTTTTAGTGACTTTTATTGGATCATTATACATATGTACTCCACAGAGGCCTGAATCACACATTCATTACACCCATACTATCTACATACCGCTGCTAACCACTCAACGATCATCTTCTCCAAAACAAAAAAAAAAAAAAACAAACACAGGTCTCACAACATCTCTATCAAACAATGAACCGTATACATCAATCCAATTTGGCAAACCTAGGCAGAGCAACACCTCCACCTCCACCAGGTGTGCTTCCTCAAGTGAACAATAACAGTATTGAAAACATGTCCAGATCGCAAACGCCTCAAATTTCATCGAACTCTACAAACAGTCTGTTAGGCCATCTTTTACAATCCAACAACAACAGCAACGGAACAGATTTACCAAATGGACACTCATCTCTTCAACCTAATGTCACCACCACCAATAACTCCACACAAGGACCTGAAAATGACATCCCACTTACAGATTTGGATCGTTTTGGTCTTAAAGGGTTGGTTCCATTGTTACGTAACGGTACAGAAGATAAGAACGTCTTTGCCCTTGGTACAGATCTAAGTATATTAGGACTTGATATTACATCTCGCACTAACGATGTTAAGATTTCCAAGACTTTTGCCTCACCATGGATTGAGACGTCAAGATCTGAAGTTGAACCATTTTTTGAAACTCCTCAAGAATTGAGAATTAAAAATTTACCACCTATTGATAAGAAATTGGGATTATTCTCTGATGAGACTTTGTTCTTCATCTTTTACACCAAGCCTAAAGATATTCTTCAACATCAAGCCGCTAAGGAGTTGACATCAAGAAACTGGAGATACCATAAAGATTTACAAGTTTGGTTAACTAAAGAACCTACCATTGAGCCAGTTCAAGTGTCTCCAACTTCGGAAAGAGGTGTCTATGTGTTCTTTGATCCTGCTACTTGGGAGAAGGTCAAGAAGGAGTTCGTCTTGCATTATCATTCTATCATTCAATCAAACTAAGACGATGTACTAGGACTATATTGTTGTGTATAAAGAGCTACCTATAATATCATAATTATAATTGTTGAGTACAGTCAAGTTTACTTTCCTATTTGGGGGAATTTCAGTTTTGTCCGTTTTTGGAAGGTTTTTTTTGGGCTTACGGGCACGACCAGCGGAGGACATAGAAATATTTTTTTGAATTTTTTAAATAATCAAGAGATGGGCTTGTCGTATCAAACAGTTACATACACTTCTTTACTGCCAATTCAACCGACAAACCCCCAAATTTAGAAATCTATAACAAGATGGCTTACCCAAAATCCAGGAACTCCAATAACTACAATCAAGACCAAGGCAAAAGACCACGTCGTCCGCAGCAAAGAAACAAGCAAGAATCAGACTCAGTGATAGGCCAGGGGACAACTAAGCTTCGTAAGCGTATCAGAGATATCGAAAGACAACTTGAGAAGAAGAAGGATGTCCTGCCATCCAACATTAAGCTAGAGAAGCAAAGAGAGTTATCCACATTGAGAGTTGAGTTGCAGAATCTCCAGAACTTCAACAAGGCCAAGGAGCTTGCTAAGAAGTACCAAATGGTGAGGTTCTTTGAAAAGAAGAAGGCCCTCAAGAGTTATAACCAGATCAAGAAAGAATACACCGAGATGGAGAACTCAGAAGACGTCGATAAGAAAGAATTGAAGAAACTAAGAAAGAAGTTAACACATCATGAAATCGATCTAGCTTACGTCGTGAACTTCCCAAAGGACAAGAAATATATTGCATTATATCCAAGGGAGGATGCAGACATCGACATGAATGATGAAAACGTCAAGAAGGGGACCTTGAAAACCGACACTTTGAGAAACGAGTTCAAGAAGCAGTTCGAACAGCAGTTGAAAGAGGGTACTTTGAAGGTTTCTATCGAAGAGATCTTGAAAGGGAAATCCTTACGTTTGGAGGTACCAAGAATCGAATTGGCTCCAGATGCTCCAGAATTGCAAGTCCAAGATGAAGCCGAGGAAGAAGAAGAAGACGATTTCTTCGAATAGATCGACTACATATAATGCATACGCATACAAATACATAGATAGACAACTCAATCAATGCATTTTTATATTATTTACAAAAGAGTCATAGCTATATAAGTACAGCTATAAGCTCTCACAATCTGGCATCATGTAAGAAGAAAACCTCGTTGTTAACCTCTCTAGTGAAGGTGCATTCGGAGATGAAAGCATCAGCGATGACGAATGCTCTTAGATTCCAATCACCGACTTGGAAAACTTCAGGAACTTTTCTCAAAACAGGTTCCATTGATTTGAAATACCCAGCAAATTCACGAACTTGAGAAGAATCAACAGTGTAAGTTTTAAGCAAGTGTTGATATCTCTCATAAATCCATTCTGGCAAGTTGGCCTGTTGATCCTTAGCAACTTGTTTCTTGTTCCCGACTCTAATGACCCATAGTAACAAAGCGTGCTTGATGTCGTCTGTGGCGGATAACTTCTCGTAGTCTTCGATACCGAATGACAAAAGAACAGCGTTAGCGAATCTGGTGTCATTCTTATAAACAGTCTTGAAAGACAATGGCTTGTACTTCTTCAAGAGAGATTTCTCCAACTTGAGAGTCTCCTCTAGGGCCATCTGGAAGAAATATCTTTGTGTGTTCTTGTAGATCTTGGCAGCCTTGACATAGTTAGAGTTCAAAGAACCAGCTTTTGGGTTTGGCTTATTCTTTAGAATCTCAATCTTTGATTGTAAGATCACTTCCAATTGTTCGATACCTTTCAACTTGTTTCTCAAAGTCAAGGCCTTCTCCTCACGTGTCTTGACCAAGTAAGCCAACAAATCTGGTAATTCATCTGGGAATCTGTGCAATTTGTCCAAAGTGTAACTCACTTGATGTGTCTTCAACTTCAACCCGAAAGCCAAAGCTTCAGAGACGGGAATATCGGCAGGGATGGCAAGCGTGATACCAGCACTATCAGCTTCATTCTTCTCAAGGACAAACCCATAGTTCAATAGCAATGTCTCGTTGTTCTTGGCCCCGTAATTGTTTAAAACTTCATCGCCACTGTTTAAAGGTTCCTTAACCTTGAAGTCATAAGTGGTGTCGTTGAACTCCCATTCGATGGAGGCCGTGATGTTATGATTCAACAAGTCCCACACTGGAATCAGCACAGCTTCGTTGACGTCTCTGGCGCTGTTCTTTGGGTTGACAAAGTATGGGAATCCTCTGGAGGTTAAGATGGCATAGGCCCAAAGATAAGCAGGGAACGAAGTCCAAGAAGTTGGGTTGTTGTAGTAAGACACGTATTGTTCCGGTTTGAAGTTGTTTCTTGTCTTTTTGAAGTTCTCGTAGAATTTCAAATCCTCGGCGAACGACTCAGGTCTTAATTTCTTTGGTAATCTGTTGACAACACGGTACCATTCTTCGATGAAAGTTGGCATGGCGTTGTTCATATTGGAGATAGCATCGGTACCATAGATCAAGTCACGTTCGTCTGCGTCCCAGAATAACGGAGTACCGATCTCACGACCTGTTGGTAAGATATCCAAATAGTTTTTGAACTTCTGGGAGATAATTTCTTCACCGGCAAAAGTTTCACCTGGATCAAATCTCAATTTAGCCAATAAGAACAATAATAACCCATTTCTATTCCCCGTTGGGAAAACAGAAACGCCGAAAACTTCTTCTGCTAATTTGATACTCAACGTCAATTCATCAGGCACTTTAATGATCTCAGTTGGGGTTTGTGGGTCTGCCTTTAACGGTTCGGTACAGTTGTAAATGGCATGAATACCCTTTTCAGAAGAGATTTGGAAATTAATTGATGGATGAATGTAACCTCCCAAAGTTTTGAATTGGGTTAGCAGAGATTCAAGTTGATCTGGACTGGCTGCTGGCATTATGATCTTCTCAGTTAGACGGTTGTTTAATTGTGTATACTGAAAGTCTGATAGTCAAGTGATCTACAAGAATTTCTGTCCCAAAAGAAGTGTCAAATTCGACTGTCATATATTTTTTTTCAAGCATCATCATCGCCGCCAATGCTAGCAAATGCGGGTAATACCTTCCCATGTGACATATCTGGACAAATTTGTCTCGAATATTGAAATGAATCGGGACAAAATCGTTCATACATGAGAATGCAGAAATATCTTTGGCTGGGACATTTTTATTTAATTTGCGGGGAATTTCAAAATCCAATTCTGGGGTACTAGGTTCAGCTTGAATTTCAGATCATGATATATCATTGTTTTTTGTTGAACAATCTATCATCATCGTCAAATATCACAGAGGATAACTTAAACTATGGAGACTTACCGCTATTGAATCAGTTAATATCTTGAGTTGCACATTATATCAATCTAAGTAACCATGTCTGACCCTCCTGTTCTCACCGAAACACTACACGGCCAGTCCAACGATAACAATAGACCGGTCACGTTAATCAATCTCCCACTTGAAATCATTCTCAAGATCTTTCAAACCATTGATATCACGAGAACTGACTTATTACAATTATCTCTAAGCTGTAAATACCTACGCTTGATCACATATAAGTTCTTGTTATATCGTTCAGTGAAACTCACTAGTTCTTCAAGCTTGCTATTATTCCTACGAACTATTAATGAAATGAGATTATTATTACCATCATCACCCAGCCTCTTCCATGGTGGCTTACTTTCTTTAGTGAAAGAGATTGAATTCCACTGTCCAACTGATCAGGAGAGCGATGAGTATATCAGCAATTTGATGTGCGATATCATCTACAGCCTACCAAACTTACAACATGTCAGTCTCTGTAATATCACTGGAAGTGTCAAACTCCCATCGAAACGATACGGGCATTCACAGGGTGGGGGTTTCAAGCTAAGAAAGCTCACGATTTCAGCTAGACAATTCTCTGTTATCTTATTACGACCAGATTTGCTGCTTCCGTTCGGTAAAGTTGAAGAATTAGAGATTGAGAGAATGGTCATTGACTCCAAGTCCTTCTTTATTCCAGAAAACAAGGCAATCTCAGAAGCAGATGACCATGACCATTTTGATTCTCTTTCTACAACATGTGTCAGCTTGTCCAACTGTTCTCTCGCTAGGAATTGCTGTGAACAGATGAGTTTGTGTTTCCAGAATGTGTCTGTGTTGAAATTATCAAACTTGACAACATATCTAGATATTGAAATGTTTCTAACAGTTGAGTTGCCCAAACTTTCTGAGTTTTACTTGGATTTGAACTCCAAATGTTTCTCAGGGTATGATTCTTTGGAAGTTCAGAATATCAATGTGGGGAATATCAACTCTAATTATGGATACTACAAATCCCGATTTGTCCCTAATTTCTACTTGAACTACACAAAATTCAGCTTTATATTTGATCAGCTAAGTGAACATCAAGACAAAATCAAGAAGCTAGTCTTCACAAACACGTCGTTCACAAACGTCAAACCTATAACCACACAAGAGAAAGATTATACAACCGCAAATCCAGATTATGATCTTGTCAATGACAATTGTGCCAAATTCCTAAGAAGTATCTCTAACTTTGATCATTTGGAGTTTGTCATGTTGAAGAATTATAAATTACATCAAGCTAGATCGAGAGATGATTGGGAGAAGTTATTGACTCCTTGCTTTAGAGCACAGGGTGGAGATAACTCTGTTGTTGTTAAGGACAAGGATAGCTCATTGTTGTATCAGAGATCAACTGTATAAGGTAAGCTACACTGTACTGTAGTCTGATCTTCGAACCTCCAGATTGTATAAAGCTTAGTAATTTAGGACGTGCATCTATATAGTTGGAAGTTGCAAGTTGCAAGTAGAAAGGATCATATGAATCACATAGTTTACAATTATTGGAATTTCCTGCATGCGATATTGTAAAGCATGTACAATTGGGGGGTTGATCAATGCTTTTCGTGCTTGAACAACAAACAAATTAGGAAGATCATGATCCTTTACTGTAAAATAGAATCACACAGAATCAAATGAGCAGTCAACAATATCATTTTGACTTTATTAGCCAGCTCAGAATTTAACCGTGGTTACAAATTACAGCCGTCGGTTAATTCAAAAATTTGGCCACTGCCGGTGAAGCTGTCAAAATCTTTGAAATTTCCTTTGTTCATGCATGTCTATGCAAGTGAAGTTATCAGGATTTCTTCACAGCCACAACGTCATTTTCACGAGCAATTGTACTACCTATGTTATTAGTTGTAAGTTTAGCAGGCCGTATTAGTTTAAACTCAAGTTTTTATATAATATAGGCAAATGATCACATGTGATGAATGTACTTTGATATCTTGAGAGTACAGCTGCTGTAACATCAGGATCGGTTCAAACTTCAAGATCAAAGGTATCGATACCCTTCCCGCGTTATGAACAGCTTTAACGTATAACATACTTACATACCCAAGACGTTATATATATTTAATTTTACAACAACATTGATAGTTTGAGTCATTATGTGAATATCGGATTAAAGTCTAGGGTGTATTCTTAATCTTTGATGTTGGTATAATGTACTACATGACCGATGATAGCTGTAATTTACTACCTGACTGATCGGTCCAAGCACAATACTTATCCCGATTCCCGATTTAGCCAAATGTGGCAAATTATTGAACAGGCCGGTGTTACCCGGTACAATTATAATTTATTATTCACCGAGATCTGCACAAGCTGCTGGGGAATCAGATAAGGAGTATAAAATCAAGGAGTTTTCAAATTTGATCCTTTCCACACTCCTTGATCCCTAATTCTCTTTTATAAAAATTGTTTTAAGTTACTTCTATTCCACCAGAAGTTGTCTCCTATATCTTTAACGCAACTTCTCCAACAATGACCATGTCCGTCGATGTTAATTCTTTGCTGTCAAATCCTCCAAAATTTACAAAACCTCCAATTGATTTAGATCCGTCTGGCGGCAATTCTGAGATCCATTCTGAAGTCAATCCACCAACAAAGATTGAGATCAAAGGGTATGAGCCTTTACTCCTAGCTAGGAAGAAGCATTACATTCCTCAACGTGAGAAGTCTGGACATGCTCATGACGCTCCTTACAAAGTCACAAAAAAGGGATCTACACAGTCCAACACCACCACTGGGAACTCTTTCAATCTCCTTAACGTGGACAAGAAGACACAGGGGAGACCTTTCAATGACAATTTGAACGCTAGGTTTCTCTTCTTTCAGAACACTGAGTCGCTTATCAGTAACTTGTTGAACTTGAAAGCCAACAGAGCTGACAGTGAACTGAACTCCTTATTTGCTACCCCGGCCTCTACCGCCTCAGTTGAAAGACCTGGATCAGCATCAAGATCTGGGTCTGTTCTATTCCCATGTCCACCTTCTCCAACCAGTGAGACTGAAAGATCACTACTGTCCAGAAGATCATCCACCTCTTCCATCTCCTCTTTGTCCTCGCACTCTTCTTTGGAGTCCTTAACACCTGTGTCTTCAACTTCAAGCATCAGAAACAACGAAAAGGAGCCATTAGAGGATAGAAACCCAACTCTTTCCAAGATCGTCAACAGCTACTCCATCAATACCAGTTTCGTAATCAACTACGACAACGTCCTTTCTGAAAACTTCATCACTTCGCATGAATCCGATTCCTCATATGACGATTCCAACATAGCTCGTAATGATCCTAGTGATTACATCACACAATCCATTGATTTTCAAAACTTCAACAACACCGATCCAGGTTTAGACATCACTGCTGAACTTTGTAACATCTTCAACTGTGAATCTTTGTCCTTTGTTAAGATCATTAGAAACAATAAGGGAAAATTGATCAAATTTGAAATCATATCTGCTGACAATCAAGACAATTCAGGAAAACCTTTCGATATCAATTTCATTAAGAAGTTCATCACGTATCCTAGATACAAGTCTAAGATGAAGATCTATTTGATTAAGGGCAAGTTTGAGAGAAAGCTTTGGTTCTATAACGATATTAGAATGTTGATTTGGGATTTGGAAAATTTGGATATGACCGATAAGAAAGTCTTAATTAACAATAATATCTTGAATAAATAGCTTCTAATGATGCTGCTGATGCCTTTCATTTCTCCTGAGAGTCCTACTTCACTTCGTGTCTTTCCCACGTCCTCATCGTTTGAACTTTTATTAGCTGATTTTTAAACCTTTCAATTCTCACTACTTTGATTTCCTACCCACATAACCATGCTTATGATCAACTTCAACGTCTTTAGCTGCTGCAATTCATGGCGGGTTTGGCTTTAAATGAATTCAAAAGTTAGACTTAGATTATTTACATACATATTTACATATCAACATTCTTGCATCTCTGAATTCTTTGAAGGAGAGCTTCTCTCTTCCTTGATTTACGTTGTACTAGTAGTTAACCGGCACAGACCGACTTATAGAACGGTTGAGAATTGGGGAGTGTGTGCTACTGCTGGTTCATTAGAACACAGAGATTGTGTGCTCATCAGAGAAGGAGGCTCGGCTAGTTGTAAGGACAATCTTTTCATTCTCATGTGGGACTTCCAATGTTCCTCTCTGTGATTTAAACTTGACGCCCATCCACTCCACTGTGAGATATTATCAACAACTGATTTGTATTCCTTTTCGTCCCTCATAACAGAGTCTTAAGCTTAATGATATCAATACTCCAATCTCGTACGTTGATAACTTCTGCTAGGTCTTTGAACCTCTCTTTCCCTCTTCTTATACTTCTCCTGTTCTTCCTTATCTTGCTCATCTTCATTCTTTCTTTCTCCTCTAGGAACATACTGTACTTCGTTCTTCATCCTGTACTCATTGACCAATTTTTTCCGAAATTCCTCAACTTTCTTATCAATCTCTTCATCAGTTAGCTTATCTTCATCTTCAAGTTTATCCCTATACTCACTAACTTCAACCTCCACTGCTCTTCTATGCTCATGCTTGACAAGAATTTCATCTTTATGCTCTATGATTTTGGATTTCTTAGCTTCTGAATATTTCTTAGATTGTTGACGACGTTCATAAGCAGTTAATAGATTTGGATTGGTGTTGTTCTTTTGAATATAACCGTTTGTTCCTGATCCTCTAGCCGTTGATAAACCGATACCGTTGTATGACATAGTGATAGTGATATGTTGCTGCAAAAATGATGAAGTGACACAGGGTGTGTTTCTTTTCTTTATAATGATCCTTTAAGTGTTCTGAAGATTAGCTGATGAAGCTGTCTGCGAATGTTATTTCTAATTTTCTGTTTATGCCTGTGCTAAAGTGGCCGAACCACTTACCCCTCTCGCGTGTCTCTGTTTAAAGGGAAAATCGGACAAAACCACAGTTCAAATATGCAGACACATGCGGGACAAATCTGCGGGACATTTGAGACAAATGGGAATCTCAGTTTTCCAGCCTGGGCAAAGTAACAAGAGCATTTTCAAAAGAAGTTTGTTTTCTAAATCAATGAAGAGCAAATTGAAAGAGCATAAGCTAATCACACAGACTTTATAGCTGTATTTTTGCCATCACGTACGACTTCAATTGTCTGACAAATCCTTTCTAGTTTTTAAATCTCAACTCCGATAAGTACCGTCGCGGACACAAAACTTTGACACAAAGGTAGTCTTTTAAGCGGGAAATGGTTATGAAGCACAGCCCACATAGGACATATCGGAGGTAAAGAAAAAACCCAAGTTCCAAGACGCGTTTGCATGGTAAATACTAGGAAGTGGCGTTTTATATAAAATAAGGTGTATTTCCTCAAAGTTGCTTGTGGGGTTCAATGTCATGGGACTCACTGGTATAAATATCGTCTCAAATTCTTTATTATTCGTTATATACAGTATTCAGCACTGATACACTACCTCTTCTGTTGTACTACCAGTTCAAGTTCAACACACAATGTCCTTCCCAAAACTACATCCAGCTACAAAGTTCCCTCAAAGTGAAATCCTTCCGTTACCTAACGATGTTGATGCCCTTGCCAACCGTATCAATTCAGCTACACGTTCAGCTCATAACAAGATTGACAGATCCGTCTCTACCAAGTTTGTTGTCGCTTTAAGAGATGGTAAGATCTACAGACAAGGTTTACAAGCTTTCTATCATGTCTTCAAAAATGCAGAAATTGAGATCAACAGATTAATGAATGATAAAGAAAGTGGTAAAGCTGGTGAGATCTTGAGAGAGTTCTGGAATCCTAAATTTGCCAGAACAGAAGCGCTAGAGAAGGATCTTCTATATTTTTACAGCAATCAAAGAGAAAAGTTTGAAAATCCAATCAGAGAA
>JAKTWX010000141.1:0-14251 GCA_030582275.1 Waltiozyma pijperi
CAAAGATTACCAGAGAGATACACCCACAAACCAGACAATGTTTCCAATTCCACTTTCAGCCTGGAGAAGGTGAAGAAATTACCCCAAACCTACAAAGCAATTGTTAAGAACTGGTTTGTTGTCGGGAGGAGCAAAAGTTTATTGGTATTGTTGATTGTTAACTTTCTTGGTATGATTGGTTCTTACCCGGCCATCTTCTATCTAGATCTTTTCGCCACAACCATTGGTCCAAATAATCGTATCACACCATACATCACGATGATGTACAGTTTCATGGGTGCACCAGGTCGTATTATTCCAGCTATGGTTGCTGACAAATTTGGACGTATTAATGTGTTGACGGTTTGTGTTTTGCTTTCTGGTGCTTTAATATTGGCCATGTGGATTCCAGCTATCAAGACAGAAAACATGGGCTTATTTGCAGGGTTTTGTGTCGTGTTTGGGTTCTTCATTTGTCCTCTATTTTCTCTATTTCCGGCATGCATGGGGCAGATGTTCGGTATCAAAGGTTCTGAAGATAGATTGTTCCTATTCTTTGTTACTTCTGGTCCAGGGCCCCTCATCGGGACTCTTATTGCTGGTTCGTTCATCCCGACCAACCAACAAGTTGACAAAGATGTCATTATGGATTCTTTTATCAAGTTGAATATATTCACTGCAGTTATTCTAATAGCATCCGGGCTGTTCTTACTTGGACTGCGTTTGAAGATCTCAAGAAAATTAACAGATTTTATATAGAAATGTACATAGATCTTGAACGCTCGTTCCAATTTAATATACTAATTGCTAATGGTAAGCCTCTCAATAATATCGTGCTCACAACAAGGTGAATCATGAAAGAATCAAGGACTACCCTCGCCAGAATCTGAACTAATCAGGAAATATGTTGCTCAGCTACTTCTTCAAGGCCTTCATTAGCGAAATCATCACTCAGAATCCGAAGATTCCTCTTATAGAACATCGTATTTAGTAGGCCGATTGTCGTTCTCGGATATAGAACAACAAATAGTAGAATATGCACTAAGATCACTGAGAAATATGAATATAATATCTATTTCGCTTGGATTTTATGAGAAGTTTGCATTTTGAACCCGAGGAACTTAAAAAGTCAACATCTGGGAAAATAGCTTATACTAGCTAGGTTAAATTACATACAGAGGTCCTATCAAAGAACCCTGCAACAGTACATATGAATTGCCCCTTTCGTACCCAGTTCGAAGTATTGTAATTTTGATTTTCCGAGTTTGGAGATCTCCAATTAGTAAGTTTGTAGGATCAGGATTCAGAACAGTTTACTGAAGTATATGAATCTTGAAAATTGTGCCCCATTCAGGAGCCAAGGGACAGATGGTTGACCTGATTTGACATGGTTTTCAGGCCAGATGTGTCATAGGTCATAGGCTGCCCATCTTTTTCTCATGTTTCCTTAAGTTTCAACGCTTCATTCTGAGAAACCAAAAAGATCTCCAGAAACACAATTCTTCTAGAAAGACCAAAGCACAAGGCCAAGTTGAATCCAAATTCCGAGAAGGTTTTCGAAAAACCTTGCAAAACCAGCTTGTAGAAGGAAGACAGAAAAAGTTTCGAATCTAAACCTTGAACGAGAAGATTTGATCTGCTGGATGAACGATCGACAAAGCTGTTTCTGGAATTCGCAGAGGGCCAGTAGTATCTATGATGACTTCAACAGTTGAAATTTTGTTTTATTGTTAATTTATATAAGGACAATTGATATTCGGCGTAGTACATATTTGGACATGCAAGATCATGCGGTAGAAATAAACAAAAAAAAAAAAAAGGAATGATTTTAGAATATATTAACAGTTGTGTAAACTATTTACAAAAAGTAATAACAGTCTTATAATCACGACGAACGCGTTTATTCGTCAACCTTAACACCAGAGGAAACTTCCAACTGTTCGATGATTGGGTTGAACACGTTTTGGTTCAAATCCTTGTCGGTGTAAGCCAATTGCTGTTCAGTCCATAAGTTTGGTTCAGGAACGTAACCTGGAACACCAACATTACACAAACCACCCATAGCTTCAATATCCTTGATTCTTGGTAAGTCTAAGGTTTGGTAGACGTCTTCAATGGCATCGATCAAGATATCGGAAAGATCATTAGTGTGGCCTGGGGTTGGAGTGATTCTTAATCTTTCTTCACCTCTTGGGACAGTTGGGAAGTTGATAGCTTGGACGTAAATTCTGTGCTTGTTCATCAATAAATCAGAAGCTTGCTTGGCCTTGAAAGCATCACCGATGACAATTGGGACAATGTGGGATGGGTTTGGTTGAACTGGGACACCAATGCTGTTTAAGCTGTTCTTGACGTAGGCAGTGTGGTGTTGTTGTAATTGACGGTCATTGATGTAGGATCTTTGGTAACGGATGGCTTCAGCGGCACCGGCCATGACAGCTGGAGGCAAGGAGGTGGTGAAGATGAACCCTGGAGAGTAAGATCTCAACCAATCAACAATGTTTCTGTTGGCAGCAACGTAACCACCGACAGTACCGAAGGACTTACCTAAGGTGGCAGTGATGATGTCAACTCTGTCCATAGTAGTCTTGAAAGCTGGGGAACGAATACCAGATAATCTGTGGGCCTCAAAGTCGTAGTGTTCGGCAACACCAGCACCGTGTGGGCCGTACAAACCGACAGCGTGGACTTCATCCAAGAAGGTCAAAGCACCGTACTTGTCAGCTAAGTCACAGATAGCTGGGATGTCAGAGACGGAACCCGACATGGAGTAGACAGATTCAAAAGCGATTAACTTTGGAACAGACTTTGGGTATTGAGCCAATCTGCGCTCCAAGTCCTGGAGATCGTTGTGCTTGAAGATTTCCTTCTTAGCGTTGGAGTGCTTGATACCGACAATCATGGAAGCGTGGTTCAGTTCATCAGAGAAGATGACTAAATCCTTCATCTTTTGACCCAATAAGGATAAGACGGCATCGTTAGCAACGTAACAAGAAGAGAAGACTAAGGCGGCTTCCTTCTTGTGCAAGGCAGCGATTTCAGATTCTAAGTTGATGGTGGCGTTGTTGTGGCCAGCGATGTTCCTAGTACCACCGGCACCAGCACCGTACTTAGCCAAAGTCTTGGTCATAACATCAATGACTTGTTGGTTTCTACCCATGGCCAAGTAGTCGTTGGAACACCAGACGGTGACCTTGTCGGACTCAGTGGCACGGTGGGCCTTTGGGAACTCCTTGGCCAATCTGTTGATGTTGTTGAAGAATCTGTAAGAGTTATCGTTTCTCTTCTTGGCGACTTCATTCTCAAATAAGCCTTCGTAATCAAAAGATTGCTCGTTGGTTTGGTGATCAACAGAGGCAAAATCGACTGGTTGCTCTTGGGCCACTTCAGCGTGGCCGACAGCTTGAGCTTGGGCAGCAGTGGACTTGGTAACGTAGGATCTCTTTTGAGAGTCAAGAGCTGGACCCATAACTGGGCATCTGGCAGCTTGGGTGACTAATCTTGAACCATTGATGTCCTTGATAGCCTTAGCTTGGTGCTTGACGAAGGGGCAGAGCTTGAGTGATTGACGGGTGAAAGTTTCCATGATGAATGAACCTGATGAGGAAAGATAATAGAGAAAGTTCTTAGATCTGGATGAGGAAGATGAATGAAAGCGAGATATAGATCTGTATAAATACTGGAAAAGTTTTCTGGTAGAGCGGTCTTTGGTTTTTCAACAGTCCAAAATTGATGCGGCTGATCTCGCTGCAACAAAAACAAACACCTCGCTTTCTAAAATTTCCAAAGATCTCAAGTATCTACGTCGGCGATCTATCCACAACACTTCTGAAAAATAAGATTATCGAATGATAGTTATTATAGAAACATGGGAAACATGGATTAAAACTCACTTAACCAAAAATATACCTGTCTTTTGGGGTTTATTCCAGTTCGGTTTTAGGAACTGTTCGGGGACTGGGAGGTACAGAAGAAGAAAAAGGTCATATATGCCGCGAATATTACCGGATTAAGCTAAAATTTCCATTTGTTAAATTTCTCAAGGCGCGTGAGCTGAGCTGTGTTGTTAACACCAATCGTATAAGCTCAATTATATGTTAAGAATCATTTTAATATTCTACGCGGAGCGGTGAGGGGATTAATAACAACAAGTTTTCAAGAACAGTCAATCATGGGAGAAGTTACAAGTAGGCTTCCATATTTCTTCCGGACTTCGAATAAAGTGACAATCAAAAATAATTGATCCAAAAGGGTAGTCTTAGCCATGTGAAGTTTGAAATTTGAAATATCTGAATCAGGAGCTGCGCAGTGGTTTGGTTTTTCGAACCTGTCAAGTGTCTGCCATAGAACCCCGGGTTTTAACTGAGACCAGTTCTCAGTTCGACCCCTGTGTTCAACATATTCTTCATTTGATTTTACTGACCCCATATTACTTGCGCAGAGTTAGTATAGATTTTAAGTTGTACAATCAGAGATTCACTACAACCTTGTAGTTACATAATAAGACTACCGGCATCCTAATTGACAGGATAAATAATTCCCAAGCCATTTGAAAGCCACATATCCAGTTTCACTGATCACAAAAATCCTCCTTTCCAACATTGAACTTAGCTCTAACCAAAGACATACCATATCTTAACTTTCTAAATCTTTCCTTATAGCCATATTCCCCGTCACCATCGTCAGCCAAGACCCCCACAGCGAACATGTTCAAGCTCAATAAAATCCCATAATTCATAGTTGCTCTGATGCGGAGTTTATATGTGTTGTATGTGATCAATGAAGTTAATACTAATGGAGGAATGTAGTACGCCAATGTTTCGTATAATGTTACTTGGTTTTCCTTTGTGTAGACTTCTTCTTGTAGTTTCACATTGACGATGTCAGCTAAACTCTTTTCTTGTTTCTTGAATATATTGATCTGTTTCTTTATGAGTTTAGGATCTCTTGTGGGGACAGTGAAATTTTGTATTTGTTCCATCTCATCCATGAATAATTCCATCTCTTGGGAAATCTTATCAATGATATTGTTCAACATTTTCTCTGGTTGATGGTGATCTTTCTTGAATTGTTCTATGAATACATTTTCCCAATGACTCTTCTTGGAAATCCTCAAGTCTTTACAACGACAAGTGGTTAGTTTCTCCTCTACAATTTGCATTGTAGTTTCATCTGTAGTTATATTCTTCAAAAACCCTTCAGCAACCAATGACAATTCGTTCAAACGGCGTAATTCATTGGCTTGTTGTGTTGTATCAGCTTTATTATTGCTTTGAAGAAGTTGAAGATAGAACGATATTAGATTCAAGATGAGTGGCAACTGATCATCCTGGAAATGCACTAGCTTCTTATAACGTAATTGGATGATTCGTTTTCTGAGAATTGTTATTATTGGTTGTTTATCTGCTGATTGGTTCTTCTTATCCAAGACCGTCTCCAGCTCTTTGATCTGTAACCTAAGAACGCCCATGTTCAATATGTCTTCATAGGAAGAACTAAGGGGTGTCAATGAGGAGTTGGTTAAGCTCAAGGAGGTTTGGATCTTCTTCAGGAATGAACTCCATGGCGAGTCTCTTAGAAGCTGAAACAGCAAAGTCAAAACTGTCTGGTGTGTGGTAAGATCCGGCATTATCTTAAACGTGAGGAATGATGTCCGGTCTGGTAGAGTTCAATTAATGGTCCAGCCTTCTATTGTAAGATCAGGGAAAATCATCTAGGAAAAGCCATAAAAGACTGGGTAATAGCTCAGTTACTCTGCCTATTATGGTTTGATTAAAAATTATCGTGAGAGCTAGTCAATTTATAATTTGAGGGATCCAAAAATTATATTTAGGGAATCTCCTGGGAAACACGCGCGTTTTATCCAGGCCAAGGGCACGTGCAGTGGACAGATTTTATCAATTCGGACAAAATGGAAAAGGTACATATTTATGCATGTCAATACATCCCATAATTTTGTCCGCGTGCCAGTGGAGCTGCGTTAGTGAACGATGAATCTATCCAAGAGGAATCTCTTGTAAACTACCATATTTTTGGAAAGAACAAAAGCATTTGTAGTGTCTTAGCTAGTTTGAAAAGGTCACCAATTCATTTCTCTGATCTCTACAAATTTTAATTAGCAGTGTCTTTTCTCTCGGGCCAGAAAATGTGATCAGATCTGAGAAAAAAGCTTAAAGTGAAAAATATTAGGCGTTAGATCTAAATCTTGATCTGACTTATAGAACTCTTATATTCTCGAGTTGGACAACGGTCACCAATGAATTAGTCAATCAAACTATAGCTGGAGGCCAAATAATATTCATATCATCATTTAAATTGCACATTAATACTGACATAATGAGCATGGTACGGTCGAACTTGTTGGCTTTAACCAGAAGTAAAGTCGTTTCCATCACACGTCACAACGGATCAATCAATTTTCCATTCTTCATACATTTTCCAACCCCCACAGCTCTCCTGAAAACTATAAGACATGCATCATCATCAAATAAGACGCCCAGAGACCCAACCAAAATCACATTATCTTTATCCAAGATGGGTCCTTTGAAGCCCTCCAACACATCGAATCAAGACACATTGAGTCCAAGGGTTGTACTCACACCTTTGATGAAATACGTTCGTGAAACTATGGATATGTACCCAGAATACGTTACATTGACTCAAGTTGGATCATTCTATGAACTTTATTTTGAACAAGCCACAAAATACGCCCCTTTACTCAACATGCAATTAACAAGTAAAAAGTTCAAAGACGGAGTTAAGATCCCATTCACTGGGTTTCCGATGGGTGCATTACCTAGATACTTACGTTTACTAGTGGGTGAATTGGGTCAAGGTGTTGTTATTGTGGATCAGGAGCTTAGTGGTGATGGGCTGGGTGAAGTCAGGAGAAGGATAAGCAGAATTATCTCGCCTGGGACTTTAATCGATGAAGAGTTCATGGATTCACAAGCTAATAATTATCTCTTGAGTTTGGAGATCCCATCAAAGCTGTTTGAAAGAGCTGTGTTGGATATGGATGCTGCTATCGGTTTGGCATGGGTTGATTTATCCGTCGGGTTGGTTAAAGTGCAAGAAGTGAAGCTTAACGAGCTAGTCAGTGCCATTAATAGAGTGAAACCCGTGGAAATCATAGCCAATGAGGAATTCCCAGTGGAACAGCGTGAAAAATGGGATGAATTGAATACGATCAGAGAGAAGTTTTTCTGGAGAGTCGACGAGTCTGTCAATTCAAAGCATCAGATGATCTCCAACTATTTCCATATGTTCCCACGTCATGAGTTGGTTCAACTGGATACGCATTTCAAATCCTTGGCTCAGAAGGAATTAGCTGCATTGAGAAGCTTGTTAAACTACGTACAAGATCACCTACCTGGCTCTCCAATACAGTTCACGGCGCTACCAGAGAAAGAACACTCTTCGGAGATCATGGAGATTGACCCTAGGACCTCTGAAGCGTTGGAATTGCTCAAGACCTACAAACACCAGTACGTTAAAGGATCCTTGATATCGACCATCAGAAGAACCGTCACTGATGCTGGGTCAAGACTGTTGAACCAATGGATCAGTGGGCCGTCTACCAACCTACAAGAGATCCAAAGAAGGCAGGATATGGTGGGAGTCTTTTATGACGATCACCTCTTTAATCAAAGTATGAGGAAGACGTTGGGGAAAGTGCATGACATCTCCAGGATCGTTCAAAGATTCTCTCTAGGAAGAGGGACTCCTTTAGATCTGATCATGTTAGCTCGAGCCATTGAAAAAGTTGACGAGGTGAAAGAGTTGTTAGTGGAGAGAATGAAAGACGATAGATCTACAAAGAAAGTCTTGAAACCAGTGGTGGAACTGCTGGTCTCACAAAGAGATTTGAGTTTGGAAATTTTAAGAGATTTGGATGAAGATGCGTTGATGAAAGTGATCCAACAAGAGAAAGACCTTATCGCCAAGGAGACAAAGATAACAACAGCCACTGATTTGAATTCCACTGCTGTCACTGAGAATGAACCGGTCCAAATAATTGATTTTGGCGCGATTGTTACTTCAAACGCTTCACCTTCATTATCAATTCTTCATGAAGAAATCAATGCCTTATTATCAGAGAAATTCAAGCTTTCAGATAGACTACACGAATCTTTAGTTTCAACTGGGAGCTTGAAAGAAGCTAGTTTGAAATTCGCTCCAAATTTGATGTATCAAGTTTATTTCCGTGGTACCAAGACCTCCAATTTCGATATGATCCAACACCATTTCCCAGAGATTTCATTCACTCAACAGAACCAGACCACCAGATGGGCAACGCTCCCTGAATGGACCAAACTAGGCTCCAAGATTGATGCACTGAAGTATCGGATTCAAAGGGAAGAACAAGAGATCATCAAACTGCTAAGAAGAAAAGTAATCGAACATTCTATCCAATTAAGACAGATCTCCAAAGTCATTGATGAGATTGACGTCACTTCAAGCTTGGCTATCCTTGCCAAAGAGAAGAACTTGATCAAGCCAATCTTGGACTCATCAACAGAGCTTGAGATAAGAGGAGGTAGGCACTTGGTTGTCGAATCTCATTTATCCCAGACAACATTAAGAAAGTTCACACCAAATGACACCATTATGAGTCAAGAATCAGCCTCCTTGTCTAATATTCACATAATTACAGGGCCAAACATGGGTGGCAAATCAACATATCTTCGTCAGGTGGCCCTTATTGTCCTATTATCTCATATTGGGTCTTATGTTCCTGCTAATTATGCCAAGATTGGTATCACGGATAAGATTCTTACAAGAGTTGGGTCTGCTGATGATCTTTCTTCAGGACAGTCAACTTTCATGGTTGAGATGTTGGAGACTGGGTACATTTTGAGGAAGTTTGGGGAAAGATCTTTGGCCATTCTGGATGAAGTTGGTAGAGGAACTGGAGTCCCTGAAGGAATTGCTGTCGCTTTTGCCACTATTGAAGGTTTAAGAAATAGAAAAGGTAGATGTCTCTTCGCCACTCATTTTGGAGTGGAGATCAAAGAGCTCATGGACGAGGAACAATTATCATCTGTCTGTTTCAAGAAAACTGGATTGAGAGTCTTAGAGGATAAGGTAATATTTGAGCATCGTTTGAAGGATGGAGTCAGTTTGAATTCTGGGGCTTTGGATGTTGCCAAATTAGCAGGATTTCCTAGCGATTCTTTGTTGGTTGCTCAAAGGACACTGAAGAGGATCGAGAATTCATCATTGAAGAAATAGAATTGTGCAGTGAATTCGCTATTAACTTAAAAAGATTGACTTATTAGCTGTTCAAACCAAAGAAGAAGTACAAGAGTTAGATAGACTTTAGTATTTGCAATAGCCACCGAGGCCGTGCACGTGATTCGATCTACCACAACAACAAATTTTAGAAAATCTTAATCCGCGTATTTGGCCCAAGATAGGCATCATATCAACTGGTTAAGATCTTCTGCTGTAAACCAGGACCGTCTAATACTGCTAGACTCTCCAACTGAGGATTTGTGAACAGCAGTCCACACAACATAAGCAGCTCAAAATGTTCCGTAAGAGAAAACTACCCAGCAACAACCAAGCCGTCTCAACGACTAACAATCACCAGCCACAATCTCAATCTGAACAACAACAAGGAACCAGAACACCTACTTCGTCGAAAAACCCAACCAAACCACAAGACTTATGGGAATCCAACCGTCTACGATCATCTGGTGCCTCAATCCAACGCCATCAGCATGATCCAGATTTTGAAGACGATAAGAACAACGATGACAACTTATCTCTCACAACACATAAACTGACACCTCCATTTCTCAAAGATCTACAAGATGCACCAACGAAGGTGAATCTTGGCAAGGGAAATGGTGTAATCTCACCAGTGAGGGATCCCACTTCAGATTTGGCACAAGCGGCAAAGAAGGGAAGCTTAGTCGTCAGAGAAAGAAGAGCGGTAAAAGAAAGGAAAGACAAGGATAGTGATTCTCTTGCCACACAAAGGACACAATCTGATACCACAGAGAACAACCATCAAGACTTTGAAGAGGAGGAAGTGCAGGATGGCACTGATGAAAAGAAGCTCACGCCTCAAGAACAAAGACTCACCTTACCAGCATACCAGCATCGCTCCTCCTTGCTTAAAATCATCAACGAAAATCAAGTGTCTATCATCATTGGTCAAACAGGTTCCGGTAAGACGACTCAACTGCCACAAATTATCTATGAATCATTGCAAGAATCTCATATTTCGAACCCAAGTTCCATCAAAATGATAGGTATAACCCAACCACGTCGTGTTGCCGCTACATCTATTGCAAAGAGAGTGGCAGAAGAGACCAGTACACCATTGGGTTCTCTGGTCGGTTACGCCGTTAGATTTGAGGACGAGACGAGTAAAGATACAAAGATCAAGTATATGACAGATGGTATCTTGCTTCGTGAGATGGCTCAGGATCCAGATTTGTCCAAGTATAGCCATATTATCATGGATGAAGCCCACGAAAGATCTTTGAATACTGATATCTTGCTAGGCTTACTCAGACTGCTGTTGTCCAAGGGAAGACCTGATTTGAAATTGATCATCACTTCTGCTACCATGGACCAGGGGAAATTCACTAGATTTTTTGGTGATGCTCCTGTTTATATTATTCCTGGGAGAACTTTCCCTGTAACGGTGAAGTACGCTGATTACTGTTGTGATGATTATGTTGAGAGTGCAGTTAAAGAAGTCATGAAGGTTCATTTAGCCAATGACGTGGAAGCTGGAGATATTCTGGTGTTCATGACTGGTCAAGAAGACATCGAGACCTGTTGCCAGCTGATTCAAGAGAAGATAGATCTTCTCAATCGAGATGTCAATGACGATGAATATAGGGTCAAACCTCTGGATATTTTGCCGATTTATTCTTCGTTACCTCCAGAGCAACAAGCATTGATTTTCAAACCACGCCGCTATGGTCATAGAAAGTGTATCATTGCTACGAACATTGCTGAAACGTCTCTTACCGTTGATGGTATCACATATGTCATAGATTGTGGGTTTGCCAAGTTGAAGGTTTACAATGCATCAATCGGTTTAGAGTCCTTAGCCATAACACCGATCTCAGCTGCCAATGCTAAGCAAAGAGCCGGTAGAGCTGGTAGAACTGCCCCAGGTACCTGTATCAAACTTTACACGGAGTCAGCTGAAGAATCAGAAATGTATCAAGCTACGATCCCTGAAATTCAAAGAACCAACCTCTCAAACACTTTGCTGTTGTTAAAGTCTCTAGGAATCGACGATATTCTCACGTTTCCTTTCCTTGATCCACCACCTAGACAGTCCATCATCACGTCATTGTATGAGCTTTGGTCCCTTGGTGCACTTGATAACTTTGGAGGATTGACTAAATTGGGCCGGAAGATGACTTCATTTCCGTTGACTCCACCTTTATCCAAATTGCTTTTATTATCATCTCAACGTGGTTGCTCTGAGGAAATGGTAATCATTGTGTCTATGCTTTCTTTGCCTTCACCTTATCTGCGTCCAACACAGAGACAGAAGGAAGCCGATCTGGCAAGAGAGAAGTTCCAGGTTCCAGAGTCTGATCACTTATCGTTGTTGAACGTTTACCAGACTTGGTTGAGCAAGAAGAGATCTGTTCAGTGGTGTCGCTTAAACTTCCTCAACCATAGAACTTTGATCAAAGCCGAAGAGATTAAAGTCCAATTGGAACAAATCATGAACTCCGCTAGACTGTCTTTAAACTCCATTGGTTCTGATTGGTCAGTGTTAAGAGAATGTATCGCTGCTTCCTTTTATCATCAATCCGCGACTTTATCGCCTTCATCTCGATCGACTTACCTCCACAATTTGACCGGTCTGGAGCTGAAACTACATCCAACGTCATCTTTATACGATATGGCATCGATGCCTAAGTTTATCGTTTACCATGAACTTTTACTCACAACGAAGCAATTCGTCTCTGGAGTCACCGCTGTGAACGGGGAATGGCTGGTTAAGTATGGCCAGGTTTACTTCGATGAGAAGAGGAAAGACACCGGTGTCCTCAACGGTAATAAGGAAAGGTTGGAAAAGGAGATTGAAAGAGATTCTGTGTTGTATGAGGAAAGAAAAGCAAATGAGGAGATCGAAAGAAAGTTGAAGAAGCAGAAAACTGCAACGAGAAATATCGGTATCGTTAATGTGGGTGGAAGTACCGGTAGAAGAAGAAGAGGGTTCTGAAATTGTATAGAGTCTGATCTAATTAAAATCAACTTGGCTGAAGTCTCTGTGCCTCGGCCCTCGGACCTCGGTACAAAAATCAACTAGTAAATGCGTCGTTCTGCAGCACAGTGCATGATTTTTGTAACGTGATAAAATCCGGGGTATAATCGTGAGATGATTAGCTTGATTTAGTTGTTCCTCAATTCATTAGTGTGACTCTCTAATGGGACCGGTACTAATCACCTCACTGAAGGTTCTAGAACATGGATTGGTGAATTGGATATATAAAGGCAGTCGAAGCCCATTCCCACTAATTGTGTCTGCGATTTACTGTTAACTAATTACAACTTCAAATATAAATTCCAACATTCATACTAAAAATGCAATTAAATATTCACGAGAAGATCGAAAAGATGAAAGAAATCCCATCTCACTTAAACATCAAACAGAAACCTAAGCTCCACGAACCGGGAAATACCACCTCATTTGTTGAAGTAGTAATACCAGATCAACATTCAGATATCATTGTGGAAGAACCTCACTCGACTGCATTTGCTGATAACATTGAAGAAGCTATTGAAAACGAAGACCAAGAAATAAGAGCCAGCCTCGAAGCTGCCGAAGTTAAACGCCATCATCATATAACAGATGGATTTGTTCATACGGTTGTTGATGAGTATCATAGTTGTTGTCACAAAGTTACACATGCATTTCATCATGAAAATGATTTGCATATGAGTCGTGTTTGATAGTGTCGAAGTGATACATAATTTTATAAGCATATAACGGTATTATTTCTCAAGAAATATATTTAATAATGAATAGAACCGTACGTAGTGTAATATAGAACTGATACATCTGCATATACAAGGCCTGCCTTGATATAAATTCCGCTATGAACCTAGTTGTATTGGTCATAGAAAGGCTTCCAGTACTTTCTCACAGTTTCATGCTCCTCACCTAACTTGGAGATCTTGTTGACTTCTTCTTCAGTCAATTCAATTTCCCAGATCTTATCGTTAGATTGTTGAACTCTTTCAAACTTGGAAGAAGTGGTAACAGGCAAGACACCTCTTTGGTAAACCCAACGTAGCAAGATGATACCAGAATCAGTGGAGTACTTCGAAGCTAAAGATTGGACATACTGGAAGAATTCTCCAGACTTATCTTCCACGGATAATGGAGATAATGGAGAGTAAGCTTCGAGTAAGATTTGATGCTTCTGAGCAAAGTCATAGATGCCTGGGGTTTGGTTTTGTAAGAATGCGTTATACTCAATTTGATTGACTTGAGGTCTGATCTCAGCAATTTCTAAGATCTTTTCCAAATCTTCAACACCGAAGTTAGAGACACCAATGTTACGAGTCTTACCTGCACGAACCAATTCTTCCAATTGCTTCCAAGTCTTGACGAGATCGTATGTATGAGAGCCATCAGCATTTGGCTTTGTAGTGAAAGGAGAATGAAGCAAGTACAAGTCAACGTATTCGACACCCAACTTACTCAAAGAGTAGTCTAAAGCTTGAATAGGATCATCATGGATACGGGAGAACTTATCAGTAATCCAGATCTCATCTCTTGGCTTGGTAGAGTTCTTCAAAGCGGCACCTAATTCTGGATAGGTACGGTAGATTTCAGCAGCGTCAAGGTGAACCACTCCTGGAATTTCCAACACTTTGGAGATTTGATTGGTCAATTCTGAGTTGAATTGGGATTCATCGGTTTTAAACCATTGGGTTCCTGTACCGAAGATAGAAATGGCTGGGATCTTGTTACCGTTTTGTAATTTGAAGTATTGTAATGGCATCTTTCTAGAAATTTGAGTTCAATTGATTGTTACTTGAATTGAGTTTTTATAGTTGCCATGATTTGGTTCAAGTGTAGAGTGATCGAGCGGAAAAGAGGCAAATATATTGGATTTGTGAATCGTGCAGTGCAGTATTCGAACTGTACACTGTTACCCGATCGGGACATCGTGCCGAACAATGATCCGAACCGCCGATAAACCCGATAATTATTAGTAGCACAGAGCGCTTATACATCCTTGTTTTTATAATCACGAATATTTATGTGTCAAAC
>JAKTWX010000142.1:0-26025 GCA_030582275.1 Waltiozyma pijperi
CCTTCTTCCACCGCTGGTCTTGTTGAAAATGATAAGCTCATATCTATCGCAAATGTCAATGTTATAAACCACGATAATTTGAAGGGGCTAGTCAAGTTAGTTTCGTCTTCAAGAAACGTCCCACTTGGAATGAAAGTGTTAAGAAATGGTCAAATACTCGAATTAAAGCTAATACCTGCTGAATGGAGTGGTAGAGGATTGTTAGGTTGCAAGTTAACTCAGGTTTAACTCAAGAATCTACAGGATCTGTTATGATATATCACTGTACATTATTCTCTATTTCACAAAAGCACGACTACCTGTTATTCCCTCCTCCAGAAGCCACTAAATTTAACCACCATGTAGAGTAGAGGTGAAACTAATAACATCACCACTCTCCAATACGTATTCTTCTTCGCCTTCAAGTTCCCAATCGGTATCGTTGATTAAAGTCAAAATACCTGGTCTAATAGTGTCATTTTCGATGAAAACTTCGATATCCTTTGGATCCTTGATCATATTATCAACAATGTACTTGATCAAATCACGAAGTATCAGTGGTGTGGAGGCATTCGTGGATGGTACGGTGACTTTATGATATCTTTCAGAATTGAAGATGACATCTAAACCACCACTTTTGCAAAATTGTTAGTATTTTGAAATGGAATAAAAGGATGTGTGTTGAGATTGATAGTTGACTTTTGTACTTACAGGAACTCAAGTTTGATATTGACAGACATATTAAGGATGTGAAATGTGAGTGAAAGTCAATTTGGTACCACACTTTCATCCGTTAAAGATAAATAAATTCAGATGATCCACAAACCGGGATTAAATTTTTTGAACGATGGGACAAATTGAGACCCACCGCGAACGAAAATCTGGGACAAAAGGAAGCTGAATGTCCTAAAGTAATTATATTTGAATACTTCTCAGTACTTTTTGCAGTAAGAATTTACCTATGTTTAAAACTTAAGATGCTTTATGAATAAACTTCAATTTAGTGGATTTCCAATTCATCATGAATATGTTTGCAAACATTCTTGCAGAATTCTGTGCATCTTGATTTGAGTTTCAACTTCTGTTGTGAAAGCTCCAGAAAAACTTCCTACATGTCCATGCAGGAGACATTTTTTTTCACAGAAAATGTTGCGAGGTAATTTTTTAGTTTTTTGTATCCGCGCAGATGGTCTCTATAAAATTCTGAAGCAACTTCACAACCGGCTGTAAAACGATTACTACGCCACTATGAATTGGGATTATAGATATCTCTCTATTATGTCCTATCAAACAGCTCCAAAATGGTCCAAGGACACAATGTTGACGTCCCAGTCACAGATTTAGATGAACTTGAAGACGATTTCGACTCAACTGAAGCCCTTGACCCAAGTGTTCTTCGTGATGATTTTGAAGGCGATGATAACAACACGTTTCTGTTTTCTCAAGAATCTTTAACCTCCAAACTTATCAGCAAATTCAAGTCATTGTTTGGTGGACAATACGCTAGTCTACCAAAGAACCATACTCTTAACGGAATAGAGCTCAGAAACACGAACACTTTCGCTGATCTTGATAATGATTCCTTTGATTTCAGTGACGATGAATTTATCTCCACAAGGAGAGAGCTATTTCAAACGAAGGACACGATCTTCGAGAAGATTTCATTCTACACTAGGTCATACTTATCATACGTGGTTATATTTGCTCTTTTGATCGCAGTTATTATACTCGGTGTCTTACTTGGGGCGAAACACAACAACGAGGATGATGGGAAAGTTTACAGTAAACTGGCAAACAAACCAAAGTTTTCAAACGGGACCGACTTCTTCTACCCAACGACTTTGTTGATATCTCTTGACGGTTTCCATCCACATTACATCTCGAAGGAATTAACTCCAGTCCTTCACAATTTCTTCATTCAAGGCCACGGTGCTCCATACATGACCCCTTCTTTCCCATCTTCCACCTTTCCTAATCATTGGACTATTGCCACTGGTCTTTATCCTGGAGATCATGGAATTGTGGGGAATACGTTCTATGACGCCAAGTCCAAGAAGCAGTTCATTAACGTGATCCCACAACTATCTTTGGACCCGGGGTTTTGGGGCGGTGAGCCTATCTGGTCAACTGCAGAATTTCAAGGCTTACGTTCAGCCATTCATATGTTTCCAGGGAGTGAAGTTAGATTCAAGAAGGGAAATCCTTCTGAGTTCGACAAGTACAACGGCACAGAGACCTTGCAATCCAAAACTGATAAGATTCTAGGCTGGCTAGATAGAGATATCTCAAAGAGACCTGAACTCATGATTGCTTATGTTCCGACTATTGATTCCGTTGGTCACCAGTATGGTATCAAGGGCAAGGAGCTAGAGAAGGCGCTTCAAGAGGTTGACAGCTTCATAGGCAGTGTCACAGAGGGCATCAAGCAAAGAAACGCCACAGATTTGATCAATCTTATCGTTGTTTCTGATCATGGCATGGCCTCAACCTCAGAGAAAAGATTGATCTACCTGGATGATCTCGTCAACACCACAAAGATCGAACACACGGATGGCTGGCCGCTGTTTGGGCTAACGCCATTCGCCGAATACTCGGTGGAAGAGGTCTTTGACCAGTTGAAAGCGAACTTCAAAGAGGACCAAGGGTATAAGATTTACCTCCGTGAGGACTTGCCAAAGGAATGGCACTTTACGGAGAACCCGAAGTACATTGACAGAGTGTCTCCTATTTGGGTCATTCCAGACGTTGGGTATGCCATCACGACACACGAGGCCATGGAAAGAAACCAAGGCAAGTACTCGCCAAAGGGTGTTCATGGGTACGACAACACGGAGGTGTTGATGAGAGCAATTTTCCTTGGAGACGGCCCTTACTTCAAGTCCAAAGCCAACAACGGCCAGTACAAGTTGAAGCCCTTCCAAAACACAGAGATCTACAACATTCTCTGTGACACCTTGAATCTTCAACCCGCTGCAAACAATGGGACTGTGAACTTGGTGTCATCAGGCAACTTCCTAGCAGAGGATTGGGTCGACGACTTGAACTACCCGAATGTCAACTATAAGATCGAGGGAACATTGGGAAAGAAGCCAACGTACGATGAGCTATACAGAGGAAAGAAGCCACACAAGACCACAACTTTGGAACAAGGAGAGGCCACAACAGACGAGACAGTCGACCAAGAAACAAAAGAATCAGTCAAGCCTACTATTACTACGGCGACGACAGAGATAAAGGAGAACACAGTCACAGAAACAGCCACAGACACCAAAGAGGTGGAGAAACCAAAGCAAACGAAACACAAAGGATTCTGGGAAAGTTTGGAAGACTTTGGAGAAGACTTATTAGAAGATGCCGAAGACGCCCTTGAAGATGCTGTTGATGCCGTTAAGGGTGCAATTGATTCGTCCAAGTCTCACAAAGGGAAGAACGGGGACCATTGATTCACCTGATTTATCTTTATTTATTTATTTATTTATTTTAAATTACAATGTATGTACTATTAAAACTAGAACTAATTCTTCTTGAAGGTTATTAGATATCCATTCGGAAGCCGGAAGCCGGCCCGGGCCGAGATTTTCGGATGGGGGGTTGCGGTAATCCGCAATTATCAGCATAATATTGGCTGACTCTAATATTTGAACTCCTTGAAGTTTGAACTTTTTACATATAAACCCACAAAGTTGCCAATGAATCAGAACAGTCTTCAGTCTCAAGATATTCCACTAAAGTCTTGATAAGAACACAACTCATCACCCAAATATATCGTCGCTTCACCCAACCATCCTATCAATATGTCAACAGGAGCAAAAATAATCGCCCAAACATTGAAGAAGCTAGGCGTCACAGTAGTATTCGGTATCGTTGGTATTCCAATTGTTGAAGTAGGTGAAGCCTTTATCACAGAGGGAATCAGGTTCATCTCTTTCAGAAACGAGCAATCTGCCGCTTATGCTGCCTCCGCCTATGGGTATCTAACAGGTAAACCAGGTGTTCTTTTAGTTGTTGGAGGTCCTGGTGTCATTCATGCCTTGTCTGGGATCTTCAATTCAAATGCCAACCGCTGGCCGTTGCTAGTTCTTGCTGGTTCTGCTGGGCTCAATGAGGTCCACAAAGGTGCATTCCAGGAGTTAGACCAGATTAGTTTCTTGACTCCTCATGTTAAATTTGCCGCTAGACCACTAAGTATTGAACAGATCCCAAGTTTTATCTTCAAGGCATATAAGACTTCTTTCTTTGGTACGCCGGGGTCCACTTATATCGACATCTCTGCAGATTTAGTTGAAGACGAGATCACAGTGGAATCTGCCACAGATGCATTGGCCTCCATCAGATCCGTCACAGTTGCCGATGTTCCAAGATTCTTACCTCCACCATCAAAGATTCAACTTGTGGCACAATTGATTAAGAGTGCCAAGAACCCATTGGTGATCATTGGGAAAGGTGCTGCTTATTCAAATACCCATCAAGAGCTAAGACAATTGGTCAATAACCACAACTTACCATTCTTACCAACTCCTATGGCCAAGGGTGTTGTTCAAGATTCAAACCCATTAAACGTCTCTTCCGCCAGATCACAAGCGTTGATAAACTCAGACGTGATCGTTTTGTTTGGTGCTAGAATTAACTGGATCCTACATTTTGGTGAAGCTCCAAGGTTCCAAAGAACCGTCAAGTTTGTCCAAGTTGATACACATGCGGAGGAAATTGGCAACAACTCTCCAGAGGCAATCGAACACAGCGTTGTCGGGGATATCGCATTAGTAGCATCTGCCTTAGACTCACAGTTGGGCTCATTCAAGTCGCCGGGAGTGCCACAACTCATGAAGGAGACGATCCGGAAGAATAACTCCAAGTTGATCGCCAAGGAAAATTTGATCGAAGAACAACTCAATTACAATAACGTTTACAAGACCCTAAGACAAATCATGGAACCAATTGAGAAAGATACAATCTTGGTCACAGAAGGCGCAAACACTATGGACATCGCCCGTATCTCCTTCAACCATGAGTATCCGAAATCGAAATTAGACTGTGGAACCAATGCAACCATGGGTGTTGGTTTGGGTTATGCCATCGCTGCTAAGATTGCAGAGCCTGAGAAGTACGTCATTGCCATTGAGGGCGATTCAGCCTTCGGGTTCTCTGGTCTTGAGTTGGAAACCGCTGTTAGATCCAAGTTACCGATCATTGTCATCTTAATGAACAACAGTGGGGTTTATCACGGTACAGACGACAATCTATATGAAGACGCCACAAAATTACCAACTACGGCACTTTCTAAGGAGACAAGGTATGATGTTTTGGCTAGAAGTTTAGGGTGTGATGGTACTTTGGTCAGAGATCAAGTTGAACTTTCAAGAGCTTTTAAAACAGCTTTACAAAATTACAAGTTTGGGGTTAGTTCTTTGATCAATGTTATCATCTCCCCAGGAAAGATTAGAAAAGTAGGATTCGGGTGGCAGAATAAGAAGAAGCCTTCTTCCAAGTTATGAGACGTTGTATCTATGAATTAATATTAGTTTAAGATTAAAAATTAGCCGCCATGTCTTTAAAATCCAAATTATCACGTGATGACATTTTGTCCGGAATTTCTGCCGCGGGTTCCGGCTGTGAATTGAGTCGGACTTCGGTTCCGAAAGATTTCGCCAGCTACAACCTCTTGAGAGCGTCCAACCAGTACGATTTCTTCATAGTTTTACAATTTTGCAAGCGAAATGTAGATATTTAAACCAATTGTAAATTAATATACACTCAAAGGTCAAAACTAATACTCTAGTTGTCTAAGGTTTCCCCACAATTGTGGGATCATGGGCAATTTTTTCACATGAAGCTTTGGTCATGCCGCTCTACCTTAATTTTGTCTGGAAAATTCGAAATTCGCGGCCGGTTGAACATGACAAAATTCAAATTAGAAGTCGTCGGGGCAAAAATCACACATTTAATAAACTCTTCAGAACAATCAGCTCTATCTCCATCTTTTTGGTTCTGAATTTCTCTTCAAGGTCAAATCATTCCATACCATTCACAATGTTAAGATCCGTCCGTCCAAGCGTTGTTAGAAGACAATCTGTCTCTTTAGCTAGAAACTTATCTCACAAAGAATTAAAGTTCGGTGTTGAAGGCCGTGCTGCCCTTTTAAAGGGTGTCGAAACCTTAGCCGACGCTGTCTCTGTTACTTTAGGTCCAAAGGGTCGTAACGTCTTAATTGAACAAGACTTCGGCTCTCCAAAGATCACCAAGGATGGTGTCACCGTCGCCAGATCTATCACCTTGAAGGACAAGTTTGAAAACATGGGTGCCAGATTATTACAAGAAGTCGCCTCCAAGACCAACGAAAGTGCCGGTGATGGTACTACTTCCGCTACTGTCTTAGGTAGAGCCATCTTCACCGAATCCGTCAAGAACGTCGCTGCTGGTTGTAACCCAATGGACTTGAGAAGAGGTTCCCAAGCTGCCGTCGAAGCCATCGTTGACTTCTTACAACAAAACAAGAAGGAAATCACCACTTCTGAAGAAATTGCCCAAGTCGCCACCATCTCTGCCAACGGTGACGCCCACATCGGTAAGCTCTTAGCCTCCGCCATGGAAAAGGTCGGTAAGGAAGGTGTCATTACCGTCAAGGAAGGTAAGACCTTGGAAGACGAATTGGAAGTCACCGAAGGTATGAGATTCGACAGAGGTTACATCTCTCCATACTTCGTCACCAACACCAAGAACGGTAAGGCCGAATTGGAAAGACCATGGATCTTCTTAAGCGAAAAGAAGATCTCCTCCATCAACGACATCCTGCCAGTCTTCGAAATCGCCGTCAAGTCCAGAAGACCATTGTTAATCATTGCCGACGACATTGATGGTGAAGCCTTAGCCGCCTGTATCTTGAACAAGATCAGAGGTCAAATCTCCGTCTGTGCTGTCAAGGCCCCAGGTTTCGGTGACAACAAGAAGAACACCTTGGGTGACATCGCCATCTTAACCGGTGGTACCGTCTTCAACGAAGAATTGGACTTGAAGCCAGAAAACGCCACTCCAGAATTATTAGGTTCTTGTGCCTCCATCACCATCACCAAGGAAGACACCGTCATCTTGAACGGTGAAGGTTCCAAGGCCAACATCATGGAAAGAATCGAGCAAATCAAGTCCTCTGTCATTGACGAACAAACCTCTTCTTACGAAAAGGAAAAGTTGAAGGAAAGATTGGCCAAGTTATCCGGTGGTGTTGCCGTCGTCAAAGTCGGTGGTGCCTCCGAAGTCGAAGTCGGTGAAAAGAAGGACCGTTACGACGATGCCTTGAACGCTACCAGAGCTGCCGTTGAAGAAGGTATCTTGCCAGGTGGTGGTACCGCTTTATTAAAGGCCTCCAGAATCTTGAAGGACCTTAAGGTCGACAACTTTGACCAACAATTAGGTGTCGATATCATCAGAAAGGCCATCACTAGACCAGCCAGAAAGATCATCGAAAATGCCGGTGAAGAAGGCTCCGTCATCGTTGGTAAGATCATTGACGAATACGGTGAAGATTTCAACAGAGGTTACGATTCCGCCAAGGGTGAATTCACCGATATGATCAAGTCTGGTATCATTGATCCATTGAAGGTTGTCCGTTCCGGTTTGGTCGATGCTTCTGGTGTCGCCTCCTTGTTAGCCACCACCGAATGTGCCATTGTTGACATTCCAGAACCAGCTCCAGCTGGTGGTGCCGCTCCACCTCCAGGTATGGGTGGTATGTTCTAAGTTTGAGACTTGGAATAATGTCCGTGAACCGACATTAATATGAATTATAGTAGGATTTTTTTCTCTGTATAGATTCCCATAAGCTTTAATGGTATGTAAATAGTTCTGATGAGATTCTTTTGAAAGTGTAGTCAATTGGTCATGGAGATTAATCACGTGCCTCACTGCTTCCAAGTTCTCATGCAGAAATTAGCCGCTGGCGACCGCGTTAAATTGCGGGAAATCACAGAATTAATATGAATGAGTACATGACCATATAACAACATACAACTGTTAACAGTACTAGTTCGAACAGTTCATCACCACCAACCTTCAAATTCTAGCAAGAGTACTCTACAAAGCCAATGACATTCAGCTTTTTACCAGGGAAGCCGTCTGTTCACCCACAATCCACCGCTCAATGTCGATGGAAAGAGCATCATATTGTTGCCTACACATCAGGCAACAACCTTATCATTCTCACAAGATCCAATCTAAGCAACATGCAAACCATATATCTTGAATCGGATGCCACAGCAGTCTCAATCAATGCAAAGTACGGTTATATTGCTGTCTGTATGGGGGCAGAGGTAAGAGTCTATGAACCGGAATATCAAGTTATGAAGAAACCCAGATGGAAGTTTCTCTCAACTTTAAATGAAGACAAGTTTCAAGAGAGAAAGAAGGAGGAAGCGGATATCACAAGACAAAACTCAAAGAATAACGAAGCTGGAGAAGAGGAAGATTACTCAAGTTCAATCCCAGAAGATAAATCTGTAAAGACTACAGTCTCGTGGACGTTGAAAGATGAGATCTTGGTTGGGTCAAATGAATATTTGACGATATGGCAATTCGTTAAACTTTATGGCCATCCAGAAACTGACATCCTATGGCGTCAGAAACAGTCCTCTCCAGTTTATCTCGCTGACATCTCACAGACTGGTGAATATGTTGTCAGCTGCGGTGCTTACGATATGCTCCCTAGAATATGGTATCGTACTTCTCTGGGAACTTCCACAAGGCTCTCTTTGATGTTTTACCATTTGCCCTCTTATGTCACTGGGTTGAGATTCAAGAAGAGAGGTCCACTATCAATAATCAATGCTGATGAGAACTTGAACGTTGACAACAGCGAGGAGACCAAGTCTGCTACCAAGGATTACACAGATACACTTTATCTAATTGACGCTGATCAAGAACTGCACATTGTCTCTTGTGGAACAGGTGAAATGACTTCAGTGCCAACTCTGAAACTAAGAGGCTCAATCAAGCTAAACTTCCATATCAAAGACTCTGAAGGGCTGGGGTTTGTTAACGTCATTGACGAGTACCTAGTTTCCGAAGCTCTGGCAAACATCTCCAAGAAGGTCTTCAAAGAAGAGCTGCCAGATCTGAAAGTTCTGAACCTGGATTTACTTATCATTGGATCTTCCTCAAACCCAAACATCTCACACATCTGCACACTTGAACACATATCGTCCACCAAGAAACGTCCAAAGATAAGCGATGTCACCAAGCTGGTTGATTTCCAAACCCCCACGGCACCGGAATTCCCAATATATTCAGACTCCATTATTGACGATTCCGGTCTGGTATCTACAGTTTGCCATGATATTGCTTCTGGAAGCATTCAAAACGTCACACTAGATCTCAGCTTCCTTCTGTCGCCGCCTTCCAAATCAGATGACACCCTAAAACTAGGCTCATTGACCCACTCAATCACCGGCCATGTCAAGTCTATCCAGTCACTCACTAGAACATCTGATGGTTCTGCCTTATTGACAACTTCCAGATTTGAGGAGAATGCTGTATGGGTACCACGTATCCTGGAGAATGGTGTCACCACTTTGTCGAAGAAGTCCTCAGTTGCCACTCCGCATCCAATCACCAAAGCCGTGTTGCTAGAGGAAGGAAACCTCTTGATAACTATGTGCCCTCAGGTAATCTGTCTATGGGACACCTCAAAGGAAATAGCAACGGAAGTGTTCCGTCTTTCAACCGCCGGCCATGAAGATCTCCCTATTTGCTTTACCTCTTTACCAAGTGGTAGAGGCTCCTCAATTAACTACACAGTCCATTATTTGATTGCAGTGTATCAATCTTCCACCAGGGCCTTTATGGTAACATCAGACAAGATCACAACTGTCAAAGTCGGGGATCTCCATAAGATCTCTCCAAACATCTACAAGGTGGCAGCCATTGATACAGTCACTTCGAACCTTTCCAAACATCACAGACCGATAATTTCCACCATTGATGACCAAGGTGCTCTACGTTGTTTCACAGCCACATACAAGAAGGAATTTGACGAGATCCGATTCTCAGAGACACACTACCTGGAGACGGAGATCAAAAAAGCTTCTTATATCCGTGGTTCATCGATAGGTAAATTTGCCATAGCTCAAGACAAAGCGTTGAGTGTCTGGGATCTCAACACAAAGCTTTGTGAATATAGAGAAGTTTTCACAGATAATATCAAAGATATCGATTGGAGTGGCACTCCATTTGGCCAAAGTATTCTAGCTGTTGGGTTCGATAGACACTGCCTACTCTACACTCAGCTACGTTATGACTACACCAACCAGAACCCATCTTATTTGGCCATCAAGAAGATTGACATTTCCGGCTTCACGACACATTCCATTGGTGATTCCATCTGGCTTACTGATGCTATATTTGTTATTGGATCCGGTAACCAGCTATATGTGAATGATAAGAACTTGAATCTCGTTGACGATGCCTTCACAAAGATGTCAATCGGTTCAAGAAACATTGGATTGGACGATAATATTTTGAGTTTATGTTGTGTTTTGAATGGTCCTGTTCCTCTATTTTACCCACAAATCTTAATCCAGAGCTTATTTCAGGGGAAGATCGAGATTGTGAAAGAGATTTTGCTTAGATTATTCTTGAAGATCAGAGAAGTGGAGATGAAGAGTGAGGACATTGGTAATGTTGGTTCTTTCTTTGGTTTTGATATCCAGAAATTCTGGGGTGCTTCAACTGATAAACAAGGGGAAGGGTTCCCAGAGCCTTACTCAGAATTCAACTCAGACATTGCAGATCTTTTGAAAGAAAAGTTGTCGTTGAAGTACTCGTTGCCTTACTTGACACGTCATCAACAGATCACACTCATTAACACCATTGAAGCGGTGTTGCTTATTGAACAGAACAAACTTCAGTTAGACTCTAACGGCCTTAAGTTTTTTCTCGCCGTGAAGCTTACTCAGCTGTCCTTAGGCCACGGGTCCTCAACGAAGAAGCTAAGCAATCGTGACATTTCCTGGGCATTGCATTCGGAGAACAAGGAACTCTTGCTATTTATGATCAGATCAAGTGCATTGAAAGCTTCGGAGACCAATTTCAACTGGTCAACTGCTGTGAGATATGGGATTGCGCATTGGACTCGTCATGAAGACTTACTAAAGCTATTTGAAGAAGTTGCCAAGAGGGAATTCACCAGTGACCCAGAGAACCGTGATCCTACCAAGTGTGCTATCTTTTACTTGGCCTTGAAGAAAAAACAGATTCTTATGGCCTTATGGAAGACATCCTACAGTCACCCTGAGCAGCAGAAGATGATGGCTTTCTTGAAGAACGACTTCAGACAGGAGAGATGGAGAAAGGCCGCCTTGAAGAACGCCTTTGTTCTCCTAAGTAAGCAGAGACACATGGATGCCGCTTGCTTCTTCTTATTGGCTGGTTCGTTGAAGGATTGTGCCAATGTTCTGATCAGACAAATCAAAGACTGGGACTTGGCTGTTGGTGTTTGTCGTGTCTATGAAGGTGATAATGGACCAGTATTGAGCAGCATTCTCCAAACCCACTTTTTGGAAAGAGGTGTACAGACTGGCGACAGATGGCTCACCAGTTATGTTTTCTGGAAGTCCAAGGCTTACACACGTGCAATTCAAGCTTTAATAAAATCTCCAGTCGATGTCTTAACCGAAGATGAGAGACAAAAGATCAATGTTGACAATTCTGGAGAAGACGACTACGATTCCACGTCCAAAACTTTCCTTGAGGATGACCCACTTTTGATTATTCTCTACCAACAGTTGCGTGAGAAGAGTGAAGTCTATTTCAAAGGTTCGTTGGAGATCGACTCTAAGCTGGAAAGAGACTTCTTGGTAAGGGTTTCCAGGATTTACTCCAGAATGGGCTGTGACTACTTGTCTGTGGACCTGATGAGAAATTGGAAGTTCTTGAACAAAGATGTGCTATTCCAGAGATTATCCGACTCTACTCCAACTTCGGCTTCCACCAACGCCACACTGCTGGACACAGATAGCTTTGCCAAGTTTGGTTTCTCACCAAAATTACAACGCCGTGCCTCAGTTTTGGGCTCGTACCAACAAGAACAAACCCATTCTATTCCACATTCATCCTCTTCTTCATCGACCGCGACTGTCAAGTCTAATGATACACACACGAGCATTCTCGAGAAGTACGGTTTATCCAAGTCAGAGATCAAGCCAACCTCAGCTCAGGACACATCTACTTCTTCCTCTTCGTCCAGTGATGTTATTTCAAAGATCAGATCAAACGAACACGAAGATGACCATCAGGAAAAGAAATCCACGAAGTTTACTCCACCGCCACAAAGTGCATTTGAAGAACCAGATATGAGCGCTTTCAATTTCGGGTTCTAACTGTTCTGAACTGATTAGCTAGACGTTCAATATATTCAAAATTAAGGCATCAATATATCGTTATCTGTAACGTGTTACTGTTTATCCAATATATGACCATTATTATATTTTAGTAGGAATATTATAGAGCAGCTGTTAGATTTTGATCCTGATTACCAGTTGCTACTAATTGGAGGTCCTGACGACTCTCGGCCATGGTTACCACCTTAGAACAATACAGCCGAACAATGATCTGTATGGTTGTTAATAGTTATATGTTGAAAAATATTATTAAGATCGATTAATTAATTGCATACATATTATTGGTAACGCGTCCAAGTGATATTGTTCAGTTTGGCATACCATGAAAGGTTCCGCCGGGCTTCTAAGTACTAAGATCGGAACTTTGAACCGAAAGATCAAAATATGATTCAATTTTAACAAAAGACCAGATACTAGTAATATTTATATAGCTAGTAGCTTACACTCATGATTGATCAGAGGTCCCGACGGCTACTTGTGCTCAACCAATTCAACAATCACAAATCGATCTTCATCGAGAACATCGATCCGCGTATACCCAGTTAGTATATTTCCGATAATTTCGGGCTTTCGGCATTAAGGAAAGCATATCGCTTTTAGTAACCAAAAGATTAGAGTGTGATAAAGATTAATAGTTGATCAAAGCCGACACGGCACGTCTGCAATCAGATGTGCTAAGCCGTAGTGCCTTTTAAGATATACGACGGCGTATTTACTAGAATAAATGAAATATTCATGAAGAATCGCAGCTATGGAGTCTGGAGCTTTGATGACACGCGATTAATTCAAAGGAATCATACATAGTTCACGTATCTTCCAAAGTGTCAACCCACTTATATTATATAATGATATTCTTACAGCTCCAATGTGTTTCCATGACATGTTGATCTACAATGACGGAGCCGGTGAGGTAGATTGGCGAATTAACAATCTAGTATCCGCTAGTTCAACAAAACAGTTCTTCATTCATATTTCAGTATAATATTTGAAACTCACTTATTTTAGATTCTAGAAGATTAAGAATTTACGATCGTGTGATCAATAATATACAACTTCATGTGACTCATGAGATAATGGAATTCAAAAATGTGATCCTTTTTTAAGGTTTATTGGCCGGTTTACTTTAGTAATTGGCGGGGGAGCGTGAGTTCAGATTTAAAACGTCTAAGGTTAATAAATTGATCTCTGTTACTTATGTCCACAGTTTCGACTTCCGCTAGAACTAGCTTATAGCTCTATGATATCACTTCTTGTTAACGATAACACACATATGCTATAGCTAACCCAAACTCGACGACATCTGCAGACCATAACTAACGGCGTCAGTTGTGAGTTGTGAGTTGTGAGTTGGGCTGCCAAACGAACTGAATATATTGTCACGAGATGAGAGACGTCGAGACTCGAGTGAGTCCTCATTCTGGCAATGGTGGGGGACAATTTGACGCGGGATACCAAATATTTCAAACTGAAATATTTCTCGAAGTGGAAACTGAATGCAGATATAGCTCATATAACAATACACAGAGTTTCAAGGCATGCTTAGTAATTTGAAGTTGAGTACTAGAAATATAGTTGAAGTTATAGTTAATGAAACAAGATGTTGTTAGCCACATCCTATTAAACTTAATTAAAAATTACTGTACACTAGTCGCTCTAACTTCTGTTCCTTCTTATGTTTGTTGATCTATTGATGTGACTGTTGACTCTTCAGACTTTATGACTTTTTTAGTCCTTGACATGTCAAGTTCCGTTCAGGGTCAGTCCGAGTTACAGATTCTTGCAAATTCATACGGAATTAGTTCCGAATTGGGAACACTGAACCCTTAACGATTTCCTATAAAGGAAGGTGATGTGCGGATGTTTAATGGCAATTGTGTCAAAATAGATCTGTAATATGTATGGCTTTCAGCCAGCTTGGTACTGCCATATACTACGTAAGCACGCGGCAGTTACAACACTAGTCGAAGAGTACTGATCGAGCTACAGCTAGCTAGCTGTATAATATAATTGCAGCTAATTCAGCTGGTCGATATTGATCGGCTTGGAAGCTTGTCTCGGGTATATGTATCAAATGGGGAAATATCATAATATATATGAAGGCTTTCAAAACCTCTGACCGACGGCTGTACTCCTGTAGGCTGGAGATCATTCCAAATTAGGATGAAATCCGTTTCAACCAAAAACCAGGCCGAAGAATTCGAACAGCTTTTTTGGTGATCATGAAGCTGTTTGAACAGCTAATAATAATCCATAAACTCGAATATTAGCTGTAGCTTAGTACGATCTTAGTAACTGGAAAATGCGCGCGTTGTTATCCAACTTGGGACACTGAAATAGCTTGCGTAGGGTCATTAATCATAAAAGAAGTACTTCGAAGTAAACTCTTGAGCAAAGAGTGCTTTGATTCGCTCAAGTCTTTTAATAGCTGTATAGCCCGTAAATATTACAATTTGTGTATAACCTGTTTCTTGAGCCGGATTTCAGAGTGAAACTTATCAGCTTGTTAATCAGCTGGGATCTCAAGCCTCAGACGAAGGACGGCTTGTGCATATTTGAAAGCTAGCGCGCCTGGTGGCTGCCTTATCTTTGCATATTGTTCAGATCTTAAGAGCGGGCAACCTTAAAAATTTCGGTTCCCATACGACGCTACGTCCGATCATCAGCTTAATGTCTTAAAATCATCGAATGTTGGAGCTTGCAATACTCCAAATATGCAATAATCTTATCTCGGCCGCTAAACCTGATAGACAGGACCCCGGATTTAACATATCTGAGTCGGTCTTGTGTCAAATAAATGGAGACATATTGTATAAATACCAAAGAGATCCCACCAGAATCGTGAATCAAGAAAAGATGTTTTGTTGGTTTAATACTCATCACCAACACACTTTTATATTTACACAGCACATAGCTTTCAACTACTTGAAGTTTCCATTCCCAACAGTCCAAGCTACAAGCCACACACATATATCTAAGTCACGATGGCCTTCGGATTCGGTTCTAAGTCCAACAGTGACTCTTCTCCATCTCCATCGTCTTCCAACGCTAACGTCCTTACCGCTGTTCTCTCCAACCCAGTCATGAACGAAAAGAAACAAGCCACCGTCAACACATACGATATTGAGGCCGGTGACATCGAAGTCTACGACATCAACTCTGTCGAAGAAAAGAAGATCGACGATACTTTCGCCAACGATAGATCTCGTTTGAAACAAGGTTTGAACCAACGTCACTTGCAAATGCTTGCCCTTGTTGGTGTCTTCGGTACTGGTTTATTCTTATCTTCTGGCGGTACATTAGCGCTGGCTGGTCCAGCTGGTATGTTCTTGGCTTACTGTATCGTTGCCTTTATTGTCGGTTTGAACCAAATTGCCATTGCCGAAGTTGCCTGTTTGTTACCTGTTTCCTCCGCCACTGTTAGACACTTGGAAATGTTTGTTGACCCAGCTTTAGGTTTTGCCTACGGTTGGATTTCTGTTTGGAGTGCCATTATGCCTGGTGAAATTTCTGCTGCCGCTGTCATTGTCTCTTACTGGACCGACATCAGTCAAGCCGTCTGGATTTCCATTATCATTGTCTTGATTATTGCCTCCAACGCCTTCTCCATAAGAGTGTACGGTGAAATTGAGTTCGTCTTTGCCATTATCAAGATGTCCTTGATTGTTGGTTTGATTATTTTGAGTATTGTGATCACTTCGGGAGGCGGGCCAGATCATCAAAAGATCGGATTTAAGTATTGGCACGCTCCATCCGGTCCGTTCAACGAATACCTAACCACTGGTTCTTTGGGTAGATTTGCAGCTTTCTGGAAGTGCCTATCTGGCGTTGTTTACGCTTTTGGTGGTACTCAAGCGGTTCCAGCACTAGCAGCGGAGATTAAGTATCCAAGACGAACCATTTTCAGAGCTTGTAAGCGTATCTTCTACAGAGTTTCTATCTTAATGTGCACTACTGTTTTCTGTTTGACTTTGATCATTTCCTCCAAAAACCCCAAGATTGCTAACAGTTCTGGTAACGCCAAGTCCTCTCCATTCGTCGTCGCTATCAATGTTGCCGGTATCAAGGTTTTGCCACACATCATTAACGCCGCTGTCTTAACTTCTGCTTTCTCCGCCGGTAACTTGGCTTTAGTTCACGGTTCCAGAACCTTATTCGCCTTAGCCGTCAAGGGCCAAGCTCCAAAGATCTTCTTGAAGACTAATAAGAGAGGGTTACCAATCTGGGGTCTAGCTTTCGTCGCTTTGTTCATGCCATTAGCTTACATGAATGTTTCCAAGGGTGCTGCCAACGTTTTCAACTGGTTTCAAAACTTGTCCTCTGCAAACTTGTTAGTCGGTTGGGTTTTCATCTCTTTGAACCACATCAGAATGTCTCAAGCTATGAAGGCTCAAGGTTACACTCGTGACCAATTACCACAAAAATTCGGCTTCGGTGTTCAAGCTGCTTGGATTTCCGGTGTTGCCTCTTTCGTCATCTTGTTAACTTCCGGTTTCTCCAACTTTGTCCACCACAAGTTCGCCATTGCCTCCTTCTTCTCTGCCTACTTCATCTTCCCATTAACCGGTGGTTTGTACGTCTTCTGGAAGTTCTACAAGAAGACCAAATGGTGGGATCCAAAGGAAATCGACTTGGCTACTTTGTTCAGAGATGTCGAAGAAAACCCAGAACCAGAATGGGAAAAGAAGACTGGTTGGGACTGGTTGTCCATGTTATGGTCTTAGATGGATCGACTCTCTGGAAGAGCGACTTGTACTTCTCAGCTGGAATTTTGCCAGAGTTGTGTATCTAGATAGTTTTTAGATTTGATTTAATTATATGTGTTGTTTTTTGTAATACTCTTCGATCTACTACGTAAAAAGAGCGACAATTTAGCTCTTGGGTTTAAAGACCTATCAGTTTCAAGAATATTATATATGAATTTGAGAGTACAAGTTAGTCGTTAAGCCGAAGTCATGCGATCAATTTTTTATCATGCAGTGTGTTAATGAAATATCGAATCATTCATCATCGGAATCAGCATTTCTATATCTTCTATGCTGTTGATCCCATACATCCTCCTCTTCATATTCATCTTCACTGTCTGGATTTCTATTCCGTTTCGTAGACCCCAAGTTTTTTTCAAACCTTTCAAACTCGTCTTCAAACATATCGTTAGATAGACCTGTGAAGGAATCCATGGCAGAATTTCCAGTTTCCCCTCTCTGCTCAGCATCACTGGAATCAACGAGATCTTCAGAGTTGACATATTCTGGCTCAGAGTCGTATTTGCTGTTCAAGTCATATAATCTGGACTTTAGAATTGAATACTCGCCTTCCAATAAGTCCTCAGGGATGACAAACCCACACTCCAGAGCGGCACTGAAACACTTCTTTGCGTCTGCGATCAACTTCTCAATTTCTTCAGAGTTCATCCCAGCAGAGACATAGTCCTCTGATAGCAAAGAGGCTCTATATTGGTACGAGACTCCTTGCAAGTAGTGGAACATACCATCTTTGGCATAAGGTGGCACCAACAATAACGAACCCAACTTCTCATCGACAAGATCAAACTTCCGTTGCATTATGAGATTCCATATTTGATGTCTGACATGTAGTGGTGACGTTTCTTTGGTACCGAATCTCTGTGGGACTGGGAAAGTCCAGAAGATCTTCACTGATCCAAGCATTTTGAAAGAGGGGTAATTAACGGCGTACCATTCGTGAAGTTGATTGTCCTTGTTGATGAATGGATTGTCCCTGGAGGAAAATTCTCCTTCCTCAAAATCAAAATCCGATTGTCTCTGTTGCTGCTGCTGTTGTTTGTCCATTTGGAGAAAGTTCTGTGAGTTCAAATCGTAAGGTGACAGATCTGGATACTTCCGCTGAGCTTCTTCCTCAGTCAATCTTTGTAATATCTCAATACCAAGATGCCAAAGACCCCTAAGATCCACATCGTCCAGCCTTATCATCATCGTGAAGCAGCGGTAGGCGAGTCTCCATTTTCTCTTGAAGATATTTTGGAACAACAGTTCATACAGTGTAATTTGATGTCTGCTTAGAACACCAGGACCTCTCATGGCTAGTATATGGTTTCTGTCTACCGTCACTTTAGGGAGCAGCTCCAGCCCATTCTTCCTCACATATAGCTCACTAGTCAGCACCGATCTCGAGTTTTCCTGAAGGAAAGTAAGACGCCCTTTCTTGAACATTTCGCCCTCTTGTTGTTCGTCTTGGCCTGTTTTTTGTTCCGTTTCTTCGCCATCGGTTGCTTCTTCTTCCTTGGGTTCATCATATTTCACCCGTGACGAAGTCACATTCCTAGACACGTTTCTGTTTAGATCAGGCTCTTGGTACCAGTATTCAAAGGTTTCTTCTGGTGGGATTCTTCTTTTCTTCACATCCTCCTCATTTGGTGAGCAATCAATACCAAACAGAGATGATTTGTGGCGTTTCCCTTTGGTTTTCTTATGTTCGTTTGGTCGATGATCTTCTGAACCAGCAGTGCCCATCTTTCTCTTTTTCCTCTTCTCACTAGTTTCATCATTAAGTTTCATGTCACTGGCTTTATTAGAACAGTTCTTCATCACATATTTGACAACATCTTTATTCCTTGCTTTGAGTTTCTCAACGTACAGATCAGATACTCGCTCATAATGGGAGCCTCGCATCTTTCTGTACTCCATGAAGTACTGTAAGTCAAGATCAAACATTTGGAATTGAATTAGGGTGGGAGATCTCAGATAAAAATGGCCGTTGCTAGTAAGTCAAAGTACTTAGTTAACGCCTCCATCTATTAACAGTAGAAGCGCTACATAAATTTAATTTACAAATTAAACTGATCCCGCGGGCCGCTTTCCCAGCGCAAATAAACTATCACGTGATCTTGGAAATGCCAGGGACCCAGAACTAGGGGCCATACAATTATGTCAGAACTTATCATACACGGTCAGATAGTATTTTTACTAAATAACTGTTCGTTGATGATATGATATGATCAATTATCTGATCTTTTCTATTATACATTATACAACCAATTTTTAACGTCGCAATGGACGACCCCTATACCTAATGTTTTATACTAATTTACAATTATTCCATCTAGTTTATAATTTCCCTAATTCACAGTTTCATAATTCACAAATTCCCTGACTTTGACCATCCCCTATACCATGAATGGCGAGTTATATCCATTTAAAACCACCTGTCTAGCTTCAAAAATCACTCAAATTCAACACGTATGAACCTAGATCAATAAAGCGGCAGCAACACCACCGACGGCAAAAGGAACATAGTACTTAGCATCGATGTTGTTGCCAAAGTTCGTGGAGTTGGAGCTGATGGTGTATGTAGACGAGGTGGTGTAGACTGTAGTGTAATCAGAACTCAAAGAACCGCTACTGTGGTGAACGGTAGAGGTAACAGTAGAAGCACTGGTTGTAAGCCTGGCTGAAGTGGTCTTAGCTTCAGATGAAGACCCAGAAACATCCTTACCAGTAGTAGTGGTAGAAGTTGCAACTTCTGAGTTCAACAATTGCGTAGTGTAAACTTGTGTGATGGTTTGTGAGTTTGATGTAATTGTAGTGGTCAATTGAGTCCACCAAACAGAGACAGATGGAGTCCACCAAACAGTGGTTGATTCTGGTGCCAAGGTAGTGGTGATTTCACCAGTGGACTCAGGCTTCTGAGCTTCTGTGGCCGTTGTGGATGGACCAGTTGGAGTTGTAGGTTTGTCGTTGGAGACAGTGGTTGGTTCATGAGTTGAAGTTGCAGCGGTAATTGTTGGTGTGGAGATGGCGGCGGCGGCAGTAGAGATGGCTGTGGTTGTGGTAGTAGCTTCATTGTTATCACCTTGATCTAGACCACCATAGTTTTGTGCTGAAGCAATTTGTGATAAAGCAGCTAAGAGAAGTAAGTTGGAGAATTGCATGTTGATATATTGGAAGATTAATAGTTATTAAATTAAACTTTGGTCTCAATATAGTTTATGTGATGTGAATCTTGTGAGAGTGATCATTTTGGGAGCCCACATGTTATATAGGTTTGCTGAAACTCTGTAAGTAGTGAACTGCCACCTATGAATGAGGCAGTGTTTGGTGTAAATGATAATGCTGGATCTATTTTAATTAATTTTCAGGCACCCAAATGCACGATCCAAAATTGAATCTATTAGCGAAATTTCCTAATTAGGAAGGAGTCAGCCAGCACAGAGAAAATCATGAGACTTCCCGGATCCGGAAATATGCAACTAGAACATCCGAACACCATATTTCCATAAAGCGTAATTCAGCTGCATCAAATAGGTCAAAGAGGATCTAAGACGTTCCATTACTCTTCAACTACCTACGGTTCATTGTTTCTAGTGTACAGGCAACAGCTATTAATCAGCTGTAAAGATATCTTCCATAAACACAAAATACAATTTCCAATATAGCTTTGAATCAACATTTCTTCTCTTGTTCTTCTTCTTCTTGGGCCATCTTCATGTATTTGTTCATAGTTGGAGAGCTCAAGTTTCTGTGGAATCTTTCAGGGCCTAGGATCACCATAACAAAACCATAGATGGCAGTGGCACCTGTCAAAACCGCCATGACTTTAGAATAGTCATAAGAATGGAAGCTACCGTCAGCATTGTACAAAGGCCATCTATCAGCCAAAGTTGTCTCAATAGTGGAAGAAGCGGAAGAAGCCAAGTTACCCAATTGATATGAAAGACCAGAGATCAAAGCTCTAGCTTCTGGTGGCGATAGCTCTGATAAATGAATTGGCATAGCACCCCAAATACCCAGGACACCAAAGTAAAGGAAGAACCCTGCAATAAAGATAGCGACATCTGTTTGGACCATGAACGTAGGATAAACCATGCAACCGACTAAGATCGTACAGTATAAGATAGCATTACGACGGCCAATGACTTCCATGGCAATCCCACTTGTTAAAGAGCCAACACAGCCACCCAAGTTCAAAACAACCAACATCACAGTGATTTTATCCTCAGATCTGGTCAACTGTTTTCTTAGCAAAGTAGGGAACAAATCCTGGGAACCGTGGGTGAAGTAGTTACCATAAGTCAAAAATAAGATAAGATAAACGAACAAAACCCAATTTGTTCTGCACATTCTACCGAAGTTTCTAATCTTGGACATGATTGTTGGTTTAACGTAGGTCCCCTTTTCAATGGCTTCACGTTCCATTAAAGCTTTGGCCTTAGTCAATCTTCCAAAGAATTGAGTCTCAGCAAAGCACAATCTCCAAATAATGAGGAAGAATGGGAAGCCGGAAGAAAACCAGAACAAAGCTTGCCAAGCCTTAGTGTCCAAAGTTTGGAAGCCTCTCCAGAAAATAGCAGCGAAGACAAAACCAAATGGATAAGCAGTGAAGAATAAACCGGAAAGGAACGATCTGGCTCTCAAAGGCGCATCATCCAAACTCGTAGCAGAAGCTGTACCGTAAGTACCACCCATTGCAATACCGGACAAAGCTCTAACAGCTAAGAATTGATGGAAATCCTTACAAAACCCAGTACCCATTTGTAAGGCCATGAACATGAAAGCACATGTGATGAATGGCCATTTTCTAGAGTAGTTATCAGTCCAAACACCAAAGATAACAGCACCACATGAACGTAACATGAGAACAGCTGATAAACCCCAGGTGATATCAGCAGTCGAGACGTTTAAAGAAGCAGCGATCTGTGTTGCGGCAACGGAGGTCAAGAAGAAATCAAAGGAGGCAGAGAACCAAGCAACCCAGCCCATGAAGAAGTAGTTCCAATTAGAAAGAGACATCTCACGAAGGTTTGGAATAGGGTTTAGCTCTGAAAGGGAGGTCGAATGGTAGACAAGTAGTGAAGGAATACGAGTGAGTAAATAGCCTCTGATTGATTTCCATGATAAATCAGGAGATTCATCTTCCAAGATAACACCTTCATGTTCGATATCGACGTCTTTGTTGATCTCTTCTAGATGTTTTGCATCGTGTGTGTTGTAAAGTTCGTGTGTGACAGCGGCGAGTTCTTCTTTATGATGTGGATCGACGGTTGGCCTGTTTTCATCGAGTGAGACATGTGGTTTCAGTTGATCAATAACTGAGTTGGAAGCTGACGAGTTTGACATGTGTCCTTATGAAGTCTTAGTAAGTTATTGTTGTTATAATACTCTTGGGAACAAAGTATCTGCTGTGACATTTGTAGAACGAAGAGGATCTGATGAATCTTTTATAGAAGTGTTGACCTCTAAGTTTCCCCGCAATATCATCTTGATACTTAACTGGAAGCTAAGAATATTGGATCACTTTGTTTCCTTTGCAGAGAGTTATAGATTTGATCTCCACTTTTGCTAGCTCCAAATTATCTTCTCAACACCGTAATATTATTAGTTCCACTGCGAATGGATCATCCGTTTCCCCAGAATTTTTATCACTAGCTGCAGCTAAGATTTGGTACCGGACTCGAGAGTCGGTTATCTCTAACAAATTCGGCAGTTAAATAGTTTACTTGCTAATTGTACGGCCCGTAGTAGGTACCTGAGAACGCAGCTTCAAATGAAATTATACTACAGAATACAGTACAAGCTGAGTAGAATATGAAGCATCTACTTGAGTAAGAATGTTTGAGTGTTAGGCCCTGAAGCTGTGTACTATAATATCCTGATGATTATAGGTTTACTCTTCGGGACTAGTTGGGACCCCCGAATACCGATCATGTATTGCACATGTGTATAGTCATGAAAGATCTCTTCTGTAGCACTGCAAGCCAAGAAAAGAATAAAAGAGTGGGATGGCCAGTCAGTTAAGTATGACAAATTGAAACCAATTATGTGGGGGACACTCAGTCCCCGGAGTTTAACTGATTGAATTTTGTTTCGTAATTTACGGATCTGTTGAGTCTTGACTCGACGCGGCGGGTAGTAATTGAACCTGCATGATGTGGCGTTATTTTTTGGAAAAGTCCGGGGTAGATTGCGGAGCCTCTTGATCATGTGATCATGCGGTCATGTGATCGTTTGAAATAATTAGTTGTACTGAATTTTGTAACACTACTAACTTGTAACAAGTTACAACGTTACAACTAACAGTTACAAATGTTACAATATTTTGCTTATACTATGGAGAATTAGATTAAAAAAGTTTGAATTTCTGATTATACAAATTCTCCTGTCTCAATTATTCACTGGCTAACACTTGTTCTATACCATACTGTCTACTATTTATTAACATCGCTAGACTCGCTTATACCTTTAAACTTCAAAGGTTTATCAGGCACACTTGAGTAATTACCAGACACTGTGACGTTGCAAGTAGAAGCAACGGCCATAGCAACTGATGAGACTCTCAAGGAACCAGGAAGGAGTTTCAATGGTGAGGATCTCAAACTGCTTGAGCTTCTATTGCTGTTCATGTGATTAACGGTTCTGATGGATGATTTGGAAGGAAGATCATGAATGTTCACTGAGGAAATGTCTGATGAGGATCCCGTTCTCACAGTTTTGTTTTCTTCTTCTAGCTGCTTGTGATCAGTGTCAGCCTTTAAGCCCAAACCGGCAATGCTATTATTCAGATCTTCATCAGCAGGTGTATCTGCGCGTGTATCGTCCACGTTCATGGCTTCTGGCGAGGAAGTAACTTCTTCTTCAATTCTCCTAGAAATACCGTCTTCTTGTTCTGTCTCATCCAGGGAGAAAGGTATATCCTCATTAGTGTTGGAATCTTGGGACTTTGGTTGATCCTGATCCTCAGCTGGTGCCACATCAGCTATTGTGTTCGAATGTATCTCACTTGTAAGTTGACCATGATCGCTCTCATCAGCTAGGATGTTGTGCTCATTTGCTGTTGCTGTAGTCGTCTGTAATCCTTGAAGCACAGCGTCATCGTCCTGTGTATCAGCACTTCCATCGATGGACATCATCGTTGAGTCTCTATCACTGCCCTCTAGTTCGATGCTACGCATGGTGTTGATATGCTCGAAGCTCTCTTCTAGATCTGATTGAGAGCCTCGGTGCTGCATAATATCGTTTAGCAAAGGATAATCACTGAAATCGCCCTTGAGATTGTCCAATATTAGCTCCAATCTATCAAGCGTTGAATCCATTTCTTCTCTTAAGTTCAACACATCTTCTCTTAAAGTTGATTGATCGTTCTTCGTAAACGTTGCCTCAGACAGATGGTAGTTGACAATCTTGACATTCTTAATGAGCTTATTATAACTGAAAAGCAAATGAGATTGGAATTTGAAAGAGTTTGTCAGCTGATCGGTGATATGGTCTTTGAACTTTTGTGATATCTGAAGGATTGATTGTTGTAACAATGGCTCTTCAGGGATAAGATTTGATAGATATGTAGCACTCAGTGGAGGAAGTGTCGGTGTGGCTGCCATTGGTGAAATGTTTATAACGTGTTGTGTAGTTTTAGATGAAGTGACGGGTGTTTAATTGTCAAGAATGCATCTATTTGTTATTGATCTTTGTATAGATCACACTAGTAGTGCTAAAAGCTTCGTGCGCTACAATGTCGCTCTTCTAGAAATTATTCGGTTATTCGCGGAGAAAGTACTAGATCACTATGTCTAAAAAGATTAAAGCCAGGTGGGAGATACAGAGTCCACTCTTCCAGAGAGACTAGATTCCACTGTCCCTGTCACCGAGAACTGTTAGCAATCTTGGGGTTTTTGGAGGAAATAATCAAAGTCAAACAGAAAACAGTAGTGCACATTAACAATCAAGGACATCTTGATAATGGCAGAGACGAACTCAATTTCACCGTACACTCTAATGGAGAAGGCATTGGAGGCAATAATCAAGACAATGATAATGGAAATCCAGACGGCTTGACTGATGTCGGTCCAGTAAGAGACAATGACAGCGGCAGCAGAAATTTCACTAGGCATAATGGCACTCCAAACAGAAATCCAACCATAGGCAAAACTTAAGCTGGGTCAACAAACATTTCCAAGTGTCTAACATTGGCGGAGGAAACAGGTAACAAGCAGGCAACTTTCGCAGTACACTCTTTCCTCTAATATAATCTTACTCCTACTCTCTGAATATTCACGTCGAATTTGGGACAAATTTCAAAGATGCTATGCATCGACATGTACAACTATGCAAATATATGTATGAGCAACGACCACAGCCTGAGACTCGTGAGAACGGTCACATGACTGTCGTACAACTGTGGCGGGATCCGGGAAATTGCGAAATTTGCCTGCATAATTACCGGATATACTACCTGACAAGATGAGCTAAACAATGAAAAATTTCAAAATTATTGAAGGATCATTAACTAAGGACTCTGAAGTCTATATGAAGAGGGTATTGATACCCAACTAACTGTTCCATCTTCAACCAAGCCGTCCACTAATAACTATTTTAATAACATTAATATGCTGTCCACAATACCACTTCCAAGCCAAACGAAGGTTCTTAGTTTCCCAACTACAACAGATCCGACTGAACCACAACTCATCAGAGATATCACGAATATGACTGATCTCATAGATTTCAAATACATTAAAACCACATCGTCACTATTCGAAGAACTGCGAAACCTCCTTGATGATTACAGAACTCCTTTTGAATCAAGGAAATCGGCACAAAATTTCATTTATGTTCTATTCATCACCAAACTATCCTTACCACAGAGAAAGTCCTTAGAATTCTATGTCAGTGAGATGATAGACTGTTCGCAT
>JAKTWX010000143.1:0-25982 GCA_030582275.1 Waltiozyma pijperi
GATGGCATATCATCAGAGCAGAAGCATGACTTGTAGGAAACCACTGCTAAGGCAAACTTGGCGGTATTGCAAGCTTCAGTGCATAGTCCTAAAGACTGATACAAGTTCTCAAATTGAAAGGATGCATATGTTGAGAGTTCTTCAGAGCAATATGATAATGTTAATGAAAATGCTGATATGATGTGAAATATGAGTGTGCAAAGGAGGAAATGTAGTAGAATCATGATGTGTAAATGCAATTGAATAGTGTGACAGGTGTATTTTACTTTCTGATTAGATGTTTGAAGTTTGAGAGTTTGTGTGATTGGTCTCAAGTTAGCTTGTTTCTAACCCCTTAAACTCACTCTGACTGACTTGGTTATCCTTAACGAGAAAGAGTCAGAAGGTTCAAAATGCGTGTCTCTCAATGCTATTCTTCAACTTTTCAGCCAAGTCACGTAGATCACCACTCAGCACCCTCATGTTATAATTCAGAGCTCAAAGAATTGATGCAAAACGGAGGTATAATTAATATTTCTGATGATTGGCGGTTTTTCCCTTCTCAAATTGCTCAATTGATCAAGCGAATTTACCTCTGGTCCGCTTGAGAAAATTTGCAGATCACAGCTAATATGGAGAGGAAAATCCTTTAAATTATTCTCTCTGAGTCAAAACAATCTAATCTTAGGATCTATCTTGGATGTATGTTCAATGACACAGCTCAGAGGTTAAGAGAGAGCAGGCTTTGAATATGATTTATTTCTCCTTGAAGTGAATTGAGTGTTTCAACCAGCTTAACTGTAGGATGTAAGAGGCATGTATCTCGTATAGCACTACTAACTTCTGAACAGGGAAAATATGAGAAGCTCCTGATCTTTATCAATGATGGAATAACCTAAGACAACACATAGTGTGCTTGCTGCTTCAGAATTTATGAACGTATCATGTTAATTTCCAAACTTTCTCTCTTTTCAAAGAATCTAAAGCCACGTACTAGGTTGAAACATCATCCAGTCAATTTGAGCTCATCGACACCAGCTGCTTTGAGAGCTGCTTGTAAGTTGTGATATTATGAAGTGCTTGGTCTACCTGGACCGCCCTTATTTGGCGCGAACTGTCCCTGATTTGTGCGCGAGGCTGCATGTTGCATACCTATTGTCGCGCAAATTGCGCAAATATCTTGCAATTTTTTTCACGCAAGATCCGGATTGAGGACTCATCGAGGAGAACTGCAGTACTACGAATATACATAATAATTAAAATAAATCTACTATCGAAGATATATACAAGCTCCTATTTAACCAATATAGGTTCAATTGCTTCTCATTGATTCAGTTCCCAGTTTTGAGAGTCCACTTGTCATTCTTTGATAAAAGATATAGGGATTTTCCATAGTCCGCTTGAAAGAATTCACACGAGCACACACCAAGATCTTCTTACCGAACTCTTTCAGTGAAGTGTGGTCACGGTTCTTTATCGAAAGCATGCACCCTCCGACTATAGAAGGATGACTCGAGTGAATGTGAGCGTATAGGTCTTGGAAGGACCCTTTTCCTGCTATCCAAGCCCCACCATCCGAATCAGTAAACCAACTCCCAGCTCTTTTCCCGAAAACTTCAACGCTGACTTTCTCAATGTCATAAATCCTCTCATTACATTCCTTCAAGGTGATTTCACCATGATGATACCTTAGCAATTCAGAAACAATGCAAAATTTGACCCACCTTCGTAAAATCAAACATTGCATGCAACCGCTCAAAAAGTAGTTTATCAAGACTACATATATCAATTGGGTGAACAGGTTGCAGCTCGGGGTCTCTATTGTTGACAATTCTGGGTACTTTGCCACTTTCTGCGAGGTTGATGAAGAGTTCCTTCCTCTCATTATCTTGTTCATCAACTGTATGGTTGTTATCCGGTTGGTGATCATCTGTTTGCCGCTGTGGCCAATCTGTGGTGTATGTATTGTGGTCAGACATAACACTAGACAGGCAGTTAGCGATCGTGATAGATGAGAAGACAATGATTTAAGATGAAATGAAGCAAACTTCTTAGCAAATATCAGCTGACAGAGTGAACCTGATATCCTTGGGATAGTGAATGATTACCAGGATATCTGACAACATGAAAAATGACAAATGACGACATTGCGGAGATCAGGATAGAGATTGAGAGGGCTATATACTAGAATATCAGATGGGTCTGTGTTCACAGCTAATAAAGCTGAATCTCTCTTTGAGTATATGCCACAAAAACGACGTCTCTGTCAGTTTTGGCCGTTCACCTTATCTAACATCCGGACATTTCTTGAAGATGAGCCCCACAGATAATTTTATCATAATTGACGTAATATCGGCTTACTTAATATGTATTAGCCTTATCTATATAACACAAATTGAATTATTAAGGGGAGTTCTAGCCTGACAGATCAATTATTCAACGGTAACAGACTTGGCCAAGTTTCTTGGGAAATCGACATCGATACCCTTGTTAGAAGCCAACCAGTAAGAGATCAATTGTAATGGCACGACGTTCAACAAACCTTGCAAACAGTCAACGGTTTGTGGGACTTCCAAGACAGCGATGGCCTTTTCACCGTTGATACCGGAGTCACCTTCATTCTTAATGATGATTGGTCTACCGCCTCTAGCAGTGACTTGTTCAATGGCACTGATAACCTTTGGGAACAAAGAATCTCTGGTGGCGAAGGCGATGATTGGCAACTCATCGTCAACTAAAGCTAGAGAACCATGTTTCAATTCACCAGCAAGAATACCTTCGGAGTGGATGTAGGAGATTTCCTTGATCTTTAAAGCACCTTCTAAAGCAGTGGCGTGTTGGTAACCTCTACCTAACAACAACAAAGATTTCTGCTCAGTCAAATCCTTGGTACATAGTTCCTTGATTTGTTCTTCTAAGGCCAACACTTTCTTGATTTGTTCAGGAATGTGCTTGAGACCTTGAATGATTTCCTTACGACGTTCAATCTTGGAGACACTGTCATGACCAAGAGACAAAGCCATCATAACCAAGGCAATGAATTGGGAAGTGTACGCCTTGGTGGAGGCAACACCGATTTCAGGACCAGCGTTGATGTGGATCCCAGCATGGGTACCTCTGGAAATAGAGGATCCAACAGCGTTGACAATACCAACGGTAAATGCGTCTCTCTCTAAACAGTATTGTAAAGCTAACATGGAGTCTGCAGTTTCACCAGATTGGGAGACAAAGATACAGGTATCGTCTCTGAAGATAGGAGATCTTCTGTCTAAGATATCAGAGGCTAACTCAACAGAGACTGGGATATGAGTCAATTCTTCAAAGATGGATCTAGTGGCCAAACAAGAATGGTATGAGGTACCACAAGCGATCATAATAATGCGTCTTGATCTTCTGATGGTTGGTAAGTAGCTCTTCAACCCACCCAAGGTAACAGTGTTGTTTTCAAAATCAATACGACCTCTCATGGTGTTGAAAGTTGATTCTGGTTGTTCGTAGATTTCCTTTTGCATGAAGTGCTTGTATGGACCCTTCATGATTTGCGCCAATTCGATCTCCAAAGTTTGAATGGATCTGGTGGCGGCGAGCTTATCATCCTTTGTGGCTCTGTGGATTTGTAATTCACCATTGGCGATGTGGGCAATATCGTCATCTTCTAAGAATAAGACCTTCTTGGTGTGTTGAATGACTGAGGAGGGATCGGAGGCAAAGAAGAATTCAGAAGATTGAGGAGCACCGTCTTCGGATTGTAAAGTCTTGGATTCAGAAGTTGACAAGGTACTTGTGGAAGTTGGTAGGGCATCTAGACCCAAGTTGTCCTTGCTCAAGTTAATGGCATGAGAGTTTTCGATATCTGGGAACTTAACGTCAAGGAAGTCGACCTTCAAGTGCTTGTCGGTCTTAACACCGACCAACAATGGAGAACCCTTTCTGGTCCCACAGAGTTCGTTTGGATAATGTGGAGACTTGACTAATAAACCATAAGAACCTTCGACCTCGAAGAGAACTTGCTTCATCAACTCCGCAAAGTTCAAATGGTTGCCGTTCTTGATGTTGACATCGTAAACGTACTTGAACAACTTGGCAATACATTCAGTGTCGGTTTCAGACTCAAAGGTGCAACCCTTGTTGGTTAACAAAGTCTTCAACTCTTTGAAGTTGGTGATGATACCGTTGTGAACAACCACGAACTCGTTGTTTGGATCGGATCTCTGAGGGTGACAGTTGGAAACCTTTGGTTCACCGTGAGTGGCCCATCTGGTGTGAGCAATACCGGCGTGGTTGGTGAACTTGACGTCTTGGTTGTAACCAGTTGCTTCATATTTCTTTCTTAAAGCAGCAACTTTCCCGATCTCACGAACGATGTATGTCTCTCTTGGAGCATCACCGTCAATGGCAATACCTGCTGAGTCATAGCCTCTGTACTCCAACTTGGCTAAACCATCTAGTAAAGCACCAGAGATCTCGCCTCTTGTCTTTTCAACGTTGTAGTTGACATAACCGAAAATACCACACATATTTCTCTCTTGTTTGTTTAGTGTTTGTGTTTGTTAGATCGTAATGATATTACTTGGAAGTTGGATTGGTTGTATCTCTGAGGAAGAAACTCGAATCGATCCCCACTTCTTACATATATTTTCGATTGGGTTCATGAATCATGATCATGACACATGTCCAGAACAGATTTCTGTAGGTCTGTACAAGATCATAATTATGGCTCGGCGGACATGTTGCTAGCTAGCCAGATGTGGCGAAAGGTAAACAACCCAGGCTGATGCCTGCATGATCTTACATGATTCCGGAAATTCGGGACTAGGGTTAGGCAAGGGCCTCGACTCACGGGATACAGTTTTATCAATTATAAATGTCTGGATAGTAGACAACCAGGCAACTAAAAGATCCAAAATTTCTTGAGTGATACTTGAATTTAACACAGTGGTAGATGGAGAATATTCGGCATTTTTCAAAACGTTAGCTCTAGAAGAATCACTAGCTTCCAACTTAGACTTGATACATGTCTCCGTCTCATCCATCACTGGCCCGTACAACTTTCTGAGTTTGCACAAGAAAGCTGTAGGATGCTTGGTGATTTCGGAGTAAGGACCATAGTAGTACATGTTATCTCGATAGTTGATGATATGTTCGATCTCAGGACAGGTCGCTTTTGGATGAACTCTGCATAATTTCTCATATTCCAAGGCAATTTTAACCATTCTAGTTTTCAAAACTTTCAAACTTTGAGTAGTCAAATCATCTATTTGAGTACCATAGAAACGAGATCTCGGCCAAAATTTCCACCAAAGATGCCCAACCGGAAACCTTAGCATTAGCTCCTAACCTAATTGTTGTTGGTAGGAGAGCGAGTAATATGCTCCATTGGGCAGTTGGACGAGGTTGGCAGATGTCACAATAGTCAGCTGCAATTTCAACTAAGAAGCCGGACATACCAGCCATGTGAGTGACTTTGATCTTGGACTGTTGAAAGTAGCTTTGTTGACTTCTGCATCAGTTTAGTCTGGTAGAATTGCTTCTGGAATCTTTGGGATCATTCCCTTGGAGGAGAACTTCTTGCAAATTTTGAACAAAAAACTGAGATTCATTGTAGAAATTTGTCAATTTGGTTTTCTTTGTAATGTTGGCATTGACCTTGGCAACTATCCTTGAAGGGTCTGAGAAGTTGATCAAGTTCAATTTGAAATGCTGGGAGTTGTTGGTTATTGAATTGATCACTTCGGTCCCTTCGTACAACAACTTGTTGGTATCGTCAAACATGATTGCTAACTGCTCGCCTAAAGTGAAATGATTTGTCGGGTCTTCGACCTTTGGCAAGAACATAAATCTGTGTGGCCTTTCTCCAGTTTGGTAAGGTTATCAGTAGATCCAGCAAATCACATGGAGAGCAAATATAACGGTTTGCCATCGTCCATTTACTTCTGCTCACAATCAACGATGATCCCGATAGTTGGACATTGAAAGATCTTCTTCTGAGAGAACGAGGTCTTCTTGTTGTAGTGCTGTCTGACAGCGCTCTGTTCACTAAGGAATGCCAAGAATAGAACAGAGAGTTTTCATTGGTTCCAACTTCTGAATTGCAGAAATCTCTCTCTAGAGAACCGTTCTTGAAGCCGGTAAGAGGTGTTCCCTTAGAAAGCATTTTGATCTTATCATAAGACTTTCTTAACTCTTAGTTTCTAGTGGTGATGTGTTGGAACAGTCTTTCATCACTGACAAGGTGTCCTGCTTAATACTGCAGCTAATTATGCACCTCGTGCGCCAGATGTGCAGATCATATAAAACAACTTAGTCTAGAGTCTACGCGACGCGCAATTGAAAGAAGTAAATTTACTTTTCAGTGAGTGATAGAGTTCACTATCATTTATTCTCATATCACCTTGATTCAGACAATTAAAGGAAGATCCAAAAAAATCGATTCTGGAACAAACTCTGCCGCGAAATCGAGTGAAAATGGCGATGTTAGTGCACCAAGTATCAAACCACTCACATTTCACTTGAAAGACGTGCCACACAATTTTCCATGGGTATAAATAAGAATCTTCAGAATCGACATTGGATATTGGGACCACATACACTACTTCTTGAATTCCATTTCTAATCATCGAAACATAGAAACAACTAACAAACTACAAAACCAGAAAACAATAGCTACAGCAGTGATAACAGCCCAATGTTTCTCCCAGAGGTCTCTAAAGCCATTTTTGACTTTATTCCAGAGAAGGATAGAATCAACCCATGAGATTATATCAGAGATTATTCAGGAAATCCGTGTATGATGTCAATCATAGTATTGATGTGTTAGTGAACTCCAAAAATGGGATCTTCTTGTTCCCCAAGTCTAAAGACTACCACACAAATATTTTTGAAAACGTCAATAGTATTGACTTCAAAATCAATAGAGAAGACAGAAGCATGAAGTTAACTTTGGAGGAACAACTAGAACACCGATTCAGGCGAAATAGATGTAGTACGTCGCTTGCCATTATTCCAATCGTGTCCAGCAGAAGTTAGTGAGCGTAACTGTATACTATCTATCAACAGCAACTTACAAAATGTTTCGATCATCATCGACGAATGGGCTCCGAGTATTGCATGTTCTGTCACTAAAGATTTCTATCTCTACAAGTATGAGACCCGAGAAGCTGTGATAGACAGAACCTACAAGAGTGAAGAAATTGCTCCAGCGATTCAAAACCTTCACCAGATGATTAAATCTCAGAGTTATCAAACTATCTTGCATCCCATGTTTAGAAAGCGGATTATGAAGCATAGATTTGATCTTTACAAGTGTAATGTTGATACATACGATACCCAAATCATTCCAGAATTCAACACCATTGTTCTCGCTGGCACCTATGATTCCGATTTTAATCAATTGTTAGCCACTCACTATGAGTTGTTCTATCACCTCCATACAAGATCTGCCACCCGTGTTGAGAATCAAGAGATTGGTTATAACGACTTCGGTGAGGGTTACATGACCGAGGAGAAAGTGCAGTCAATGAAGCAGTATAAGAAACAAAGCAGAGCGAATCAGTTGAGAGCTGAAAATATCAAGAAGGAGATAAAGATCATCATGCATTTAATGGTTCAGTCTGATGATCATATCACCGAGCTGGAACCTATAAGATATACAGAAATCTCAATCTGGAACTCTTTCAACTCGGAAAAGGCAATCATGTCAAATATCAATTCAAACTCGCTTCTCTCTGACATTAATCAATATCGCTCAGATCATAACAAAGAAGCATTCCGTAGAGAGCTTCATTACAGAAGCATTAAGAACAATACTGAAATAGCAGCCAATGAGATGAAGAACACGAGGAAAAGTCCAGATAAGGTGCTATTCTTGAGAGAAGAGAGATCCAAACCAATTAAATACCATGACTTCAGTCAGATCTATGACAGAAATGCGAGATTCAAACTCTATAAAGATACCAAGAATGACTCTAGTGATGAAAAGAAGACAGGTCTTTGGATTCTAAGCTTACAGGTATCAAATCCAATTCCAACAAGAAGCATGATAGTTTTGATTCTGCACTTGATGATTTTGACAGAATAATATATTCCGGTACTTCTAAATCACTCGATACATCTGATTTATCCTCAAAGGTCATTCAAGTATGTCGTTTCGTGGTCATTTTATCCTTATTCGTTGTCTTGGCTTTCGTTATAGGTTTTGATCTTTTGGTTTCATTATAAATAGATCGCTCAAATTTGATACTTAATTACGTTAATCTAATATAATATGTGTCTAGCCGTGTATTTCTAAAACAATTCTTCATTCTATAACAACCTCTAGCATCTTATCACAGCTCATGCTCTCACCACTGTTGATATCAGTGACTCTAATCCCGGTCAGTCTATACCCGTTAATCCCATATCCACCAATAGACGAAGTACTGGATCTCTCCAAGGCAATCAATTTGATTTCGTTCTCATAAATATCGTTAAATGAGTTCAACTGGAACCTCAACTCATTGACCAAGCTTAATGCACCTACCGGTTTGCTTTTGATTATGTTGTTGTAAGTCTTCGAAATGGAAGATAATGGCTGGATTGGGGTCTGGATCTTTGGTAAGTTTGGTTGGAAATAATCAGGGTATCCTGATGAAGAGGTTGTGCTACTGCTGCCGCTGTTATTGTTGAAAGTTATCACTAAATCACGGGGCTTTTTGGAGTGGTTTTGGATTATAACTTTCATTTTGAAAACATCCCCCAATTTCACCACTTTGTTGCCTCGGAATCGAACCGTTATTGATGAAGGTAAAGTGTTTGGTATGCGCGACAGGTTCAACGAACTCGATGAGACGGACCTGGAGGAATGCTGTTGCTGTTGATAGAACGAACTCATATCAAGGTTTGTTATGAATGATGTCTTGAGTTTGTGGCCGTTGAAAGCATATTGCAGCTCAATGAGAGATTTGTTGTGGATGGAAGGAATGTTCATTTTGGCATCCGACTGGAGATAGTAAGGAGGCATTAGGTTCAATTTGTAGCTGAACTTGTAGTAATCTTTGGATCTGAGAGTTATAGGAAACGTGGTAGCCGTATTGGTTATGAGGTTGTTCTCGAACTTGTAATTCAAATGGCTTAGTGTTACTGAGGAGTCCAGGTACTCTTGAAACATTGCAGTTAGCTCGATGTCTATCGTTGAGATGATGGATGTTTTGGAGATCTTGAAGTTCTTCACTTTGATGTTGAGCACTCTTATCAGTGGCAGTTCATAGTAAATTTGTGTTGTTCTCTCCTTTGTCGTGCTTAGACTCACCATTGAAGCGTTATGAAGCTGAGCCTGTGGTTCTTGTGTTGGTAATTGTTCCCCATCTTCGTATCCCTCTTCCTCAGATCCAGTCTGCTGTTCTTCGTGGTCATCTGAATCACCTGCATTTGACGAGCTCCAGACGCTGGAAGTGCTTGTGTCATACATGACGGGCTTTATCTCATTTGATCGCACGGATTGATAACCAGCCAAAAGGTTCCTTCTCTCCATCATGTATTGCTCTGTTTGCAAGTAAGACTCTTGACCAAGAGAGGTGGTTGAAATATCATCGGTCTTCACTGGTTTCAGTTTCTTGAAGCAGCTGAAAAGTGTGAACTTCAATATTGGATCGTATAACTTAATCTTAGGATAATTAATGAACGTGCTGAACTTGTAAATGACGACATCGTCTGCACTTTTCAACGGTTTCAACTCTAATTTGTGCAATGTGATGATTTGTCCATTGGAATCTGCTTCTCCACCAGCGTTAATTATCTGAACATCCAGTCTCGTGCTCGTGATGTCTTCGTTCGGTTGCCTGATAACTGATACATATCCAACTAGTACTTCATCAAAAAAGGAGAACTCTCTGATGTCAGTGCATTGTTCCAATTGATCTAGAAGCTCTGTGATTGGAAGTGACTCGTCCATGAGAGTTATATCACGGGGTAGATAGAATTGGTTCATTATGTGGATATGGACCTCGGAAATAGACAGGTCCTAGTTGGTTCATTCAATATAGTTCCTGATTCCTAGGTACTGCCTTATATCTACAGATATATTTCTGGTTCTTGATCTGACGTGTATAACGCCGCGATCGTGGTGGATCTTGCAGGAAACAAGAAACAACCTGAACCCAAAAAATGTTCTGTCATCTGTTTACGTGCAGAGAGCCGGTTTTCCATTACCGATATGAACAGTTTGCCTTGCTATGTCTACAAGATCACGAGATATTCTTGTTTCTTACGATGCTCAATGGCATCACATTCCGAGAGTCATACTAAAGATTTATTAAATTAATTGAGAGATTTTCGAGAAACGTACTAGTTGAAGTTCAGTTAGGTTTAATTTAGAGATCTCTGGAAGAAGTCAATTAGCCATTTCATTTTGAGATAATTGCCTTTTTTGGAAGTTTATAATTTTTTATTAGTAATACAAACCATCGATGATTTAAAAAAAACAAAAATTATGATTTCCGTTTTGAGTATGTTTTAATGTTTTTTCCAAGAAAGCGTACCTTTGGAGATTTTGGAGTGTGGGCAATAAACTTAACTAACTGTATAACATTACAAAAAAATTCCAAAACAGATCTATATGAAAAGGATGTAGCTTCTAGATATAACTGCTCTCTGTAAGATGGAACTTAGTTAAGTTTCAGTGTGAAAGCTCTATCGGGTTTTTACTGCAAAAATCCTAGAGTAGTTTATCTTATCCCCTGTGGTGTCCGGATGTAGTTAAATCCAACGGCCAGGGATTTCAAGCTGTCCCCCAAAAAGTTGTTGTTGACACGGGCGGCTAGCAGCAGCAGCTCTACAGCTAGTGTCAAGCCTAATACTAACGTGTTTTAAACAACAAATTACATCCACCTATTTCAAAAGTGGAGTTATTAATAGAGCAGATCCATCATCAAAGGGATAACAATCGTTACTTACACCAAATATCATCCCAGAAACATCTATTTCATCCTACAAATACTTGCTATCTTTTTATTAATATCTTGTACATCCCACTTCCTCGCTATCAAACAGATCAAAACACACTACTCGTTGGAATCTGCTGACTTTCCAAACATCACAGCAACGCTACGTCCATTGATTTCATTGAAGAATATCAACATATAACGGCACGATACTGTCCCATAAATGTCTGAAGAACCATCCTTATCTCAGACAACACTGGGGATACAGACCGTTGATCTTGATGTTGTCATCCCTCAGAAGCCACGATTACCTTCCAATGGTAACAACTTTGTGGAGTTTGATGACATGAGAAAGAAAATGGCCACAGACTTGAAAACATCCACTGAATATACCCTTCATATCCTCTTCACACAGTTTGTCAGACACTCAGAAAGAAAACTTAATCTATGTCTTCAGTACAGACTTTCCACTGAACCTCCTATCGTGGAGTTGCTAAGTGAAGGTATAGACCCAAGCTTCGACAAGATCATTGCTTCCTTGGGCCACATCTCCAAATCGAACCCTAAGCCAGTTATAGATTCAGTGATGTTCTGGAGAAAGTCGAAGTCTGAAAATTCACAACAAGCCACTGAAGCCGTTCAGACAGCATTGACCGAGTTGAAAGAGTACAAGGAGACTTTGAATAACAAGCCAGATCAGAAGAAACAGCTCAGCCATTCAACCAGTATCAGCAGGTTGTCCCATAAGAGAAGCACGTCCTCGAAGTCGTCATCGCTTGCCCCAGATTCCAAGTTGATTGAATTGGAGACAAATGTTCAAGATCTAAGAGATATCGCCATCAAGGAAGAGAGAAAATCTTTGATTTCCATTTACATTCTTTGCCGTGTTTTGATCGAAGTTGTCAAGCAGGTCAATTTTGATAACGATTCTGATGATTTGGGTGATAAGTTGGAGGAAATCGTCTTCTCCCAACTAAGGCAGACAGATCCAATTCTGATATCCTCGTCTATCATCAGATCTGCTAACTGGAACCTATTTGCCGAGTTGTTGGGTTACATGTCTGATAAGAGATTTCTCAGTGTGAGTGACAGATTCATCGCTGATCTAGAGAAAATACCTCCTAATGTGCCAAAGAATATCGAACCTTCCATCCATTTGTTGATCCATGGTATGAGATACTTAAAGTTGAGAAACTATCCACTTGAAGACTTTGAAGAGTGTGCCGACTTCTTGCAGTCCATTGCTAAGTTCTTCAAAGCCACCAACTCGCATTCGATCAGAGTAGCGTACTCTCAAGTGTTGACATATATTCTCTTGCCCTTGGCCGAATCTTTGAGTGCCGAAGTGAACCATCCGATTTGGGCAGACTCCATCACATCCATTTTCAAAGCTTGTTCCAGCTTTAACGACGCTTCGAATAAGAACTGGCTCACCGAGTTCACGTTGGCCACGTCTGCTCTATGCGTTGCTCCTAATAAACTGTTTCTTGGTAACTGGATGAACCTTGTTGATATTGCCATCAAGCACATCAAGGGCAAGAACACGACGTTGGAAGAGAAAGTCACCTTGTCCCAATGCATATCAAGACTACTTTGGGTCTACATCTACAGATGCACGGAGACTTTGAACAACACCACAAGGAAGGTGGAGAGCATATTGAAGTCCTTGTTCATGTCTGGCCAGAAGGTGAAATGGCTCACGAGTGACCCCAACTTAACCAGTGCTTTGATTGAGATTTTCAAGATCATTGGGTTTAACAACTACAACCAAGTTGTTGAGAACTACTTGCTTCCAATCTTCAGACAGTCTTTCAATGGCTCCAATCTTGATAATATCCAGCACGAGAAGATCATCCTGGTGGTCAGATCTTATGTTTCCATCTTGAACGGCAGAAAGAGACCAAAATTCCCAGAGACTTTTGACTATGACGTTTTGAACTTCGATGTCAACGCTGATATTAGACCAACACATCACGAAGAAATCTGCAGATTGACTGAGAATTTGATCACTCTGCTAGATTCCCAGGTCGGTCAACCACAAGCAGTGCTTTCGTCATCCTCGGATCAGCCAGCTGCAACTCCAACCTCTGCTACTTCTACAAACTCTTTCTATGGCGCTGCTAAGTCTCCGTTCAGTGGGTTTGGATTCCGCTCGGATATGTCATCGCAATTGCAGAGAAGCTACAATATCGAATTGTTGGCCGTCATCGTGGAGATTGCTCCTTGGTTGGTATCGATCTCTTCTATGGGAAACTCCAGAAGGTTGGTTGAACAGTTGTGCCGTGATTCTTTGCATGATGATATCAGAGTCGCCAACTCTTCCTCACTTTCACTCAAACTTCTCGTGTCCAAGAAGCACTCACAATCTGTTGTCACCAATTTCGCCAAGTTTGCCTTCGATTTCAATGAGAGATCTCACGGTAACAGCATCTATATCTCCAAGCCTCTTTTGAGATTGTATTTGGAGATTTTGGAAGATTGGTTGGAATCCATTCAATCCACAAACTCACAATCTAATGAAGATGATGACGACGATAACGACTTCAAGTTCCCAAGAGCCAAGGAAGAAACTGAAGAGAAGATCGATGAACTGGAGATCAAGAACACTACGACTGTCATCGAAGAGGTTGAAGGCCATGGCTTGTTCTTCCTTTGCTCCCAAGATTTTGAAATTAGGAGATTGGGGTTGGAGATCTTGAGAATAACCGAAAAGTTCGATGATGCTCTCTATGCCAAGACCTCGAAGAACGTCGCTACCCAGAAACATGCCAGATCCAACTCAAGATTTGCCGCTGACGTTGGAACCAGAGTCATCTTTATCCTTCAATCCCTTGACTTTTCAAGACTGATCTCCTCGCAGAAGAACCATTTGAGTGTTGCTGAAAGATCGAGATTGTCCAAGATCAATCAGAAGCATAGGAAATCGATCATCACTAGATTGGCAGAATCTGACTACGGTGTCGACTCGGCTCTTTGGTTCAAGGTGTTTCCAACATTGCTAAGCACCATCTTCGAGAGATGTCCTATCACGATGGCATTATGCCGTTCCATTGTCTGCTCCAGATTGGTCCAAGTTCATGAATCCATTCTCCACATTTCCACTGATGTCGCTTCCTACCAAAAGATCAATGCCATTCCAGCAGAGGTGTTAGTAGAGCAATGGAAATTGTACTTGATTGTTGCATGCATCTCGTTGACTTCAACCACTGAACAAAGGATTTCAATCCCTGAATCATCCAACAACTCCAAGAGCAAGAAACACAAGCAGATCTTGACTATTCAGCACAGCACAATCACCAGTGCCAAGTCCGTCTTCAGATTGACTTTGAACCTTCTTCGAGGCAATAACCCGACTGTCAGAGATGCCATCATTCTGGGCTTAAGCTGTATGAACATCAATATCTTCAAGACTTTTGTTGAGGCTATCGATCCCGTGTTTGAAGCTTGGCAGAAGGATATCAGTGCCAATCGAATTTATTCCGATATGAACAGAAAAAGAATTGAAATCACACACATCTTGAATCTGGTGTCGAAGTTTGTCGATGATGAAGCCATTGTTTTCGATGACTGGATTCTCGGTAAAGTTGTCCAATACACCAGCGTCCTCAAGATCTTCTTGTCGTTGAATGAGGTTCAAAACAGCTTTGAGTTCCAGAAGCTTCGCCGTTACTTCTGTGGGTTCTTGGAAAACGTCTATGTGGGTCTCCAGAAAAGACCGGATGCTTCGAGTTGGTTCCCATTTGAATCCAGAGTCGCTTGCTTCGCCTATCTCGAGGAATGGTGTGGTTACGGGAAGTCTGCGGTCATCGCCAAGGATAGATACATCACCATGGCCAAGAACATCAGAAGCTCTCAGGAATTGACGGCCTTGAACTCTGCTATCGAGTTTGAGAGACAGATCATCACTGTATCCTCCATCAACACCATGGCTGGTTTACTAAGAGGGCCTATTCAAGAGATCAAGAACCAAACTCTTCTGAAGTTCGATCTTCCTGCTTTACTATCATGGATTGATCTCTTGCTAATCTCCGGAAACGATCGAATCTTCGCCCTAGGGAAGAAGGCCTTGAAAAACTTGTTTGAATCCAACAGTGACAATGAAGAACTCTTTGGCGAGTCCTTCAAGAAGCTGATCCATGATCACAAGTTGAACGTTCTAGGAAACTACTACACCGTTGTCAGCACCACATTGATGAAGAACACCAAGACTGATTTGCCTTTGAAGAAGCACAAGCTGTTGGTCTTGGCTTTGTTGGGTGTTGGTTCGAACAATATCGAGATCAGATCCTCTGCCATCGACTTGTTGATCTTCGCTGAAAATAGAATCTTCGGTACCAACTACTGCACAATCTTCAGAGAAAGGGTCAAGAACAAAAACAAAACCATCTATAAGAGGGCTTTGTTGGATATTTCCTCATTGTTGGCTTCTTCTTACCCAGACGAGAATATTTTCTTGATATCCGAGTTGACTAAGCATTTCCATACTGTCAGTTTTGAAACGAGAAGAGATACGCTGACCATCTTGCTCCCTTGGTTGCAGACTGTCGAGTTGAAGTTCTCCGAGAAGACATCCGCTGATGAATTTGTGGACATCGACATCAGTTCCTATATGATCATCACGAATCTTTTCGAAATCACAATGAAGTTCTCGGAATCCATTTCTAATGAAATCGAAGCTTTGTGGATTGCATTGGGAAACGGGAACAACTTCAACAACGTCAACATTATAATCTCGTTCTTATTCCACATCTGTCTGATGAAGAGATCTCCGCTGTTCGTTGAGATTGCAGGTAAGGTCATGGTCTATCTCTCGATTAACAACACCAATGTTGCTGATATCTTGGTCTCATACATCGACCACAAGAACATGGTTCCACCAACAACATCCATCAAGAGCACTCCGAATGACGAGGTTGGATTGCCTTATATTTCTGACATCTGGACTTCTCTGAACGAGCCTATTAAGGAGTCGGTCTTCTCTGTTGGTCAGTTATCCTTAATCTTCTTGTCCGACTTACTGGCTACTCCAAAGGAATCGTTCAACGTCAAGATTCCATTGTTGTTACACGTTGGCTTTGTATTGTTGGATCATTACTTGCCAATGGTTCAAGAAGCTGCTGGTAAGTTGATCGTTGATATCTTGAACATCATTCCTTCCCATCCGAAGCTTGAATCAACCAAGGATCTGGTCAAGAACAACCAGAAACTTCTTTGGGTCTACGATGACTTGAACGACAAGAACGGTGCTAGATCGCCAAAGGATATGGACCTCCTAGTGAGAAATTCCTTGGAAATATTCTCTACTTCCAATGTCGTCAACTTGCAACAGGATTGGGGCAAGATCGCCTTGTTCTGGGCTACAAATTGTGCTGTCAGACACATTGCATGTCGTTCTTTCCAAATTTTCCGCTCCTTGTTGTCATTCTTGGACCAATCGATGTTGAAAGATATGTTACAGAGATTATCCAATACCATTTCTGATGAGACTTCTGAAATTCAAGGCTTCTCCATGCAGATCTTGATGACTTTGAACGCCATTGTTTCCGAGCTTGATGCTGAAAAGTTGATTGATTTCCCACAGCTATTCTGGTCTACTGTTGCTTCTCTGAATACTACGAACGAGCATGAATACATTGAATTGATCTCCATCTTGACGAAGTTCTTGTCTAAGATTGATTTGGACTCAGAGGACACCGTTTCCTGTTTGATTGGTACTTTCCCAACCAACTGGCAAGGTAAGTTTGAAGGTTTACAACAAGTCATTTTGATTGGTCTCAGATCATCTGCCTCGTGTGATGCCTCTTTGCAATTGCTAGACAAGATCAACAAGTTGAAGGATAGTGATATCATTGCTGATGAGAACAGGCTTCTTTTCGCGTTGTTGTCCAATATTCCTCGCTACCTTCATGCTTTGGACTCTCAGGATTTACCTCAAGATGTCTTGAACTCGGCAGATATCTTGTCTGAAATGGCTAAGAGAAGCAATCAACCAAACTTGTCTCACCTCATTAACTCGTTCGCAAAGAATAGGTTCAGATCCAAGGATGATTTCTTAAGACAAACAGTCAACTTCATTGCCAGTGTCTATCTCAACAACCATACCGGGCAGATCATACTCTTCCTTCTCGGTCTTTTATCAAACAAGAATGACTGGGTTAAGATTGAAACTATGAGTGTTTTGAATATGCTTCTACCAAAGATTGACTTGGCTCAGTCCCAATTCCAAGGCTGTGGTGCCGATTTGATCTCACCTTTGTTAAGACTATTGCTAACCCCTTACGCTAACAAGGCCCTCGAGGTTCTTGACAAGATCGATTGGATCTCAGGTAGTAAGCTTGATAAGGATATTTTGAGAATGAGTTTGGGTAACAAATCGATCAAGAAAGATTATGACAAGACTGCCACTTTGTTTGGTATTCCTGAGGAATCTGGTTGGTCTATTCCAATGCCTGCCATCACTAGTGCTACCACAAGAAACAATGTCCATGCTGTTTTCTCAACTTGTCTTGTTCCTGTTGTTGAATCTGTTGAAGGCAATGATGACCAAGTTGAAGATCAACAGATCCATTTCCACTCTGAAGATTACCCATCATTGCCGGTGCTGGATGAAATCTCCGTCGTTGAAGACACTGAGGGCTCGTTAAGTCATATGTGGGCTGAATTGGATAATTTGGATTCTTTCTTCAACAAAGACAGGGAAGAGATGTCTCAATACTCCGGGAACGTTGGTCCAAATGGTCATAACAGATCCATCTCTGTGGAAACTAGGTTCAGTAGCAACGATCCAAACGCTCCATATGAATCTGCTCCTCAAATCTATGATAAGAAGGTTTCTGTGATTTTGAATAGGAGTTTGGCAAGAACTCAATCCAACAACTCGTTCAAGACATCTTTGGCAGATTCGTTTGGAAACAGTCCAGTTAGTGATCGTCATTTGAGTTCCATTACCACTTCAACAGGCCGTGATATTGCCGGGCGCACCAGAGTCACTTCACCAACGAACCAAACTTTCACCAGAAATGTCTCACCAACATCACCACAGGTGCAATTATCAAGGGAAAGTTCATTCCGTTTTGAAGGTGTGTTAGCGCAGGCCACTCAAAAGCCAAAGAAAAGATTCAATAGAAAGACTCTAACCTCCCCTGAATACCTGAACAATTGGTCTGCCGTGTCTCAAAATACATACAATGGCTTCAGCGGTAACAGTTCAAGTCACACTGTCAACAGTCAGTCAAACAACGTTGCTGTCTTGACCTTAGACGTCACATCAAGAACAAGCTCGCCATATGCCGGTTTCTCAGATAGCTATGCTATGGACAGACAAGCCAATCATAGTGCAGGTACCGCCGTCACCAACATTAGTGGGTCAAGTGGTGGGAAAGATGAGAAGTTCTTAAAGCCTAAAACTTCGACTTTTAGCTTGAACAGAGAGAAGAGAATCAGTTATTTCGGTAAAGCTATCCATGGTAATACAACAACGACTACTACTTCTCCATCTCCCGTTCATAACAACAGTGTTACTGGTTTCAATAATGGCAGTGCTAGCAATATGAATCTCAACGTCAATGCCAATAACAATCACGGAATGATCAACCAGAACAATGGGTACACATCTTACACTAACGGTATCAGTAATGGCCGTATTAGCAGTCACAACAGCAACCATCATTCAAACAACTAAAACGGGGGTTTTATAAATTAAGGGTTCACAATTCTCATGGGTTATAATTTAAATAGGATATAATAAAATTTTACGATATATTACATTTTTTGAGTATCAGCTTTCCAGACGTATTCAGCTAGCTAGCATATAATTTGTGTGAATAATTTGTCCAAAAATCCAATTCAACCTGCGCAATTATGCGGACAAATTATATATTGGAAATTTGATCGGACAAATGGTATTCTGAAATCCTTGACAAATGTATATCGTATATCGACCTAATTTGATTTACTATGCAGTACAGCTTCATTTCGATATTGTTTTCATATTATTTACAGGGCTAAATTACATACAGATAAATAATTTATAACTAATCTAACCGGATAGAGGCAAAGCGTTAACCATCTTACCACTGTTGTCATAAGTGAACTTACGGTCCTTCTTGTTATCACGTAAAGTAGTACCATAACGGAAACCAACAGAACCAACCTTGGCTTTGGTAAACTTGAACACGTATCTATCTTTTTCTTCAACCTTAGCGGTGAAGACTTCCTTAGCCTTGACGTCGGACTTCAATGTTGTGGAGTGACCACCAGTCTTGGCCAAGTTTTCTAAAGTTTGTTCGGCTGGTTCTAAGCCTAAGATCTTAGCAGCATCAACAGGACCGAATGGTTCTGATTCGGCAATTGTGAGGAAACGAGATTGTAAAGTCTTGACTGGGACTGGAATTTCAGATAAGTTTTCGGAATGTAATGGTCTCTCGAACAATGGGAACATCTTGTACATGGTTTGAGACATGGTTTGCAATTCTGTGGTGATTTTCTTTCCCTTGGCCCATTGCTTTTCGATCTCCTTTAATCTAGAGATGGCTTCGACTCTTGGGATTCTAAGACCGAATGAAACGGCAACTTCTTGGATAGGCAATTTTTCAACAATAACCTTTTGATAGATTTCTTCCTTATCGGCTTCAGAAAGAGCGAAATTGGTGGTACAAAATTGATTGTTTGGGAATGGAGCTAATGGGTTTCTTCTTTTGACTGCAGATTCTCTCTTTTCTAGCTTGTTACCGTAGTAATCCAACTGTTCGCCGGTCTTTGGATTTATCAATGGAGACCCGTTTTCGGCATCTGGAGTAATATAGTTTGGCTTGTGGTCTTGTGGCGCGTTGAAGTATCTGTTGCCAACGTATTCACCCTTGTAGTTCTTCTTACCAAGGAATAAGTTCATTTGATGCTTCAAGTTGGTCTTATGGTCCTTTTCATGTGTTCTACCCATTCTTGGGGCTGGATAGTATGGGTATGCTATTCTTCTACGGGAGAAGTGACGCACTTGCTGTTGGCAAGCGGTTGTGAGATGGCTGGCTGAGCCTGATAATTGTGAAGAGGTGAACATTCAGGTGTTTATCTGTTGATAGATAATATGTTGAATAAAGCCAAATGGAATACACTATACTACTTTTGATTTACACCAACTTTACAATCTCGAAGTGTATATTAATTTCCAACAGCCAACTGATTTTCGCCCAAAGTCGCCTTTGGTACGCGCAGAAATCTTCAAAAATTTTCAAAAGATCCCGAATTTACAGATCTTGTTCGAGACAATATTACATAATCAACACACTTAGTCACGTGAACAAAGTATAGGTTTGTTTCCAGGCGCGCTATGCCATGAAATTTTAACTTCGAAATTCTGTGTAGCACCAAAAGCTACTAGAATATTGCAGGACTTATTCAAAAGACAGAAACGACAAAAATAGTTTAAAATGTCGGGTACAGATGATGAATAGCATCCTTTGGGAATAGAATCTTGCGGAACGAGGCTTGATTTCAGAAATTGTAGCCTACTGCACGTGATCATCTTACTAAATGCTCCACAGCCATTGGCCAGCACAAGTTACCGGAAACGGGACAATTTTCTCACGTCATGGTATTCACTTCCAAGTTCCGGCGGCAGGCGGCCGGTTCGAAGCGCTGTCCCCGCTCTTGTGAAAAATTCAGGCATCGCGTTGACTCAGATTTAGTACCGGTAATTTGAACAGCTACAGCTGAGTACGTACAAAAATTCTGACGGCTGACTTTAACCTATCTCTATAGCCAACACCTCAAAAGTACTGTTAACCTAAAAATCAATAGCCTTAAATAACAATGAGTTACTTAGCCAGAGCTGCCGGTGCCAGAAGGTAAGTCAACTAAGAAAAAACAAACACTTCTAAATCTCGATCTAAAGTACTAACAATTTTTATTAAATCTAGAGCTTTCTCTTCCACCGTTAAGAAAAATGAAAAGGTGTTCAACAAATACTCTCAAATCATCACCCAACCAAAGGACCAAGGTGCCTCCCAAGCCATGCTTTACGCCACTGGTTTCAAGAAGGAAGATTTCAACAAGGGCCAAATCGGTGTGGGTTCTGTTTGGTGGTCTGGTAACCCATGTAACATGCACTTATTGGACTTGAACAACAGATGTTCTGAATCCATCAACAAGGCTGGTTTGAAGGCCATGCAATTCAACTCCATCGGTGTTTCCGATGGTATCTCCATGGGTACCAATGGTATGAGATACTCTTTACAATCTAGAGAAATCATTGCTGATTCTTTCGAAACTATCATGATGGCCCAACATTACGATGCCAACGTGTCCATCCCATCCTGTGACAAGAACATGCCAGGTGTTTTGATGGCCATGGGTAGACACAACAGACCTTCCATCATGGTCTACGGTGGTTCCATCTTGCCAGGCTCCTCCAGCTGTGGTGGTTCTGCTCCCCAAAAGATTGATTTAGTCTCTGCTTTCCAATCTTACGGTCAATACATCTCCAACCAAATCGATGAAACCACCAGACAAGACATTGTTCAACATGCCTGTCCAGGTGCTGGTTCCTGTGGTGGTATGTACACTGCCAACACCATGGCCTCTGCCGCTGAAGTTATGGGTATGACTTTACCAAACTCCTCTTCTCACGTTGCTGTCTCCAAGGATAAGTTGGATGAATGTGACAGCATTGGTGAAGCCATCAAGAACTTGATCGCCTTAGACATCAGACCAAGAGATATCATGACCAAGGAATCTTTCAGAAACGCCATTGCTTATATCATCGCCACTGGTGGTTCCACAAACGCTTGTTTACACATGATCGCCATTGCTCACTCTTGTGGTGTTAAGTTGACCTTGGACGAATTCCAAGAAATCTCCAACAAGACTCCATTCTTAGCTGACTTCAAGCCATCCGGTAAGTATGTCATGGCTGAATTGGCCCAATACGGTGGTACTCAATCCGTTATGAAGTACTTATTGAACGAAGGTATCTTGACTCCAGACACTTTGACCGTCACTGGTAAGACTTTAAGTGAAAACGTTGCCTTAGCCACCTCTTTACCAGAAGATCAACCAATCATTCGTAAGGTTTCCAACCCATTGAAGCCAAGAGGTCACTTGCAAGTTCTTTACGGTTCTTTGGCGCCAGGTGGTTCTGTTGCTAAGATCACTGGTAAGGAAGGTACCTACTTCAAGGGTACTGCTCGTGTCTTTGAAGATGAACCATCTTTTATCCACGCCTTAGAAAGAGGTGAAATCAAGAAAGGTGAAAAGACTGTCTGTATTATTAGAAACGAAGGTCCAAAGGGTGGTCCAGGTATGCCAGAAATGTTGAAGCCTTCCTCTGCCTTGATGGGTTACGGTTTAGGTCAAGATGTCGCCTTATTAACCGATGGTAGATTCTCTGGTGGTTCTCACGGTTTCCTGATCGGTCACGTTGTCCCAGAAGCTGCTGAAGGTGGTCCTATTGCTTTAGTCAACGATGGTGATGTCATCGTCATTGACACTGATAACAACAAGGTCGACTTATTAGTTTCAGAAGAAGAAATGGCCGAAAGAAAATCCAAGTGGGTTGCTCCAGAACCAAGATTCACCAGAGGTACTTTGTCTAAGTACGCTAAGTTAGTCTCTGATGCTTCTCACGGTTGTGTCTTAGATGCTTAAACTATCAACTTCTTCTTCTTCTTCTTCTGTTAGGGTCCCCAGCTAGTTCTGGTTATTATTCTACACATCTCAGCATGGCTGTTTGTCCTTGGAATGGACACTGCTGCTCAACATTATTCATGTCATCATTTTATCATCATTTATTTATTACTGGTATTCAATACTTTTTTTTCTTTCTCTAGATATCATTTTCAAAGGGGTTTTTATATTTATTCTGTCCACTTATAAACTAGTGTATATGGGCATTTTAAAAGGGATAATACATATACGGACCAGATGGCTAAGTATCTAAGGTACGCCACTGGTATTTATTATAAAAATATGGAGCAAATCTTCTAAATTCGTAGTACAAGTTATTTATCTGTGTTATATACTATATCAGATTAGAGAACAATATTAGGGCAGTCCATGTCCGTTTTTTTTTAAAAAAACACTTAAACGGATAATAACGGTGGCTCTAATTTGTCCTTATAATTTGTCCTGAATGATCATAAACTTTAAGACTTACGGAATGAATGATCGGAAGATTGATTCATTGAATGAAAGAAGGAATGAATGAATGAAATAAAGATTAGAAGGGTTTGATGGGGAACTTTGGCTTCAATTCCAATGATTTGTTCAAAGATGCTATCAAAGTGGGGAGGTCACTTAGGCTTGGTCCTTTGGCTTATAACCACTTGTTTTTCCATAAAGTGGCACTTTGACAGATCAGGGTTGAGTGGCCAATTTTCTGTTGAAAAGTCCTTCGAAAGTCACAATTTGATTTAGATATTATTGGGACGTGACAATGCTGTTCAAGGTTACGAAGTCTTCTACACTTAGTCTGATATGTCTTCTGCTATGATGTAGTTTACATTATATTAGATATATGCATTAAAGGTTAAGTTTTTTGGTATCAGTTTCTATGGTAGGTGATTTTGAGCCTCTGTTTTTGTCTAATGTGTGTAAATTGAATTTTAATAACAACGTTTAAGTTTAAAAAAAAATTAGCGCGCTACCAGCTTATAATATTTTTTTAAAATTTTTAAATTATATTAAGATTATATATTTATAAAATACAATTTAGATTAATAATATATAAATAATTATTAATTTTTTAAATTAAGTATAACAGCTATATATATTAAAATTAACGTCATTATAAATATTATATTTAATAACGTTATATCATGATATTAAAAAAATATATATTTATTAATTTACAATATATGTAATTAAAAATTATTATTATATAATATAAGGAAAAAATAAATATTTTATACATGCGCTATATATATGCTTCATGAGATCATTGTTGAAGTATAAAAATCGACCCACTAACCACGGACTCTCTCATTATAAGAATCTATGGAATTTCTGTATAAGCTCCAATGACTGAAATGATCCCACTATAAGAAGCTAGAGAATTCAATCTCAGTTTGATCTTAAGATCCTCATAATCGAACCTCTATTTTACTAGATTAATTCATCGCATTTGCTAACATTTTGAGACCATTCCAACTTTCAGGAACTAGAGCTTCAGTCTTCCACGGACCACATCAGATCATCATCAACTAGTATCACTATCACAAATCACAATCAGACGCATGGCGGTTAAGAAACGTGAGATTTTTCAAGTCGAGAAACATGATTATCATGAAGACAAATTAGTCAGCTATAAGGACATACGGACCACAGAGCTGAATTCTCACACATGCAGTCACGCTGGATTAGATTTCCACAATGCTTTGTTGGAGAAAATGAAGGACCATACAAGAAACGACTCCACAGACCTATCATTCATTTTCGTCGCTTTCAAATTCACCAAAATGTACCTGAGTTGCTCTGAGGCTAACGATATCGCTGTGAATCTCCCCAATGAGTTTCCAAATCGTGACTGGGGAAGCTGCTCTTTTTTCGCCATCCAGACAGCTATGAAGAGAAAGCCCAAGACGAGTCGCATGATCTGGGGAGCGATACTGGTGATCTCCTTAAAAACTCCAAGGCCTTTGAAATCAGTGTGAACAAGCTTTTCAAAGAGGAGCAGATGTTTGGAATGCTGTTCAAAGTGTTCACTTGTATCTCTTGTGAGCTTGGAACAAGCTACTGCTCTGAAAACATGAATCGAGACGAAGGAGCCTGGCTTTGTAACCAGTGCCATAAGGAAAATACCATCAACAATGGATCATATTTCATCTAAAACAAAATTGAATATTCTCTAGTTTCACTAATGAAGAACAAGTATCTATACCAGCATTTTCAGAACACCAATGATGAGAGACTGAAACGTTTTGCAGCAAGAGAAGACCCAATATACCCTGAGTATCCGGAAGCCAAGATCGAGAACGACAAAGACGATGAACGAGCTTCATAGACAATGTGAGCGATTTTTCCTGCGTGTTTCAAAAATTCAAAAAAATTGAAGGGCCAGACGGGGAATTGAACCCCGGGCCACCCGCATATTTTAAAGTTGAAAATCGTCGAAAATTTCGCGATAGTCTCCCCCAAAGCGGGTATCATACCACTAGACCACCCGGCCTCCAATCTTGCAGGAAGATGCATATCGTTTTTGCAACTATGACCACGCAATGTGGTCAAAACTCGCATGATACTGCATGTCAGTGGGCCCACGTACGTCAGGATACATGTCCAAAACATTTCAAGCCTAGCTGTGTTAGTAACATATTGACAACACCATATTACACAACCCAAATGAAACAGTTACAAACTTCCGTAACTCGTACCATTCCTTTCATTTTTAATTCAGTATTTGAATCTTCGACAATTAACTCATTTCAAATTTCATTACAATAACAACAATTCCCATTGCCAAGCTTGAACCACACTGGGGCCAAAAACCCAAAGCCACTTGAGAAACCCTCTTGCCCGCAATTAAGTTAACTTTACGATATTTGGACACCTTTCCTACCAATCTCAACCCGCTTGTTAACCATAATATCTTCAAAATGGTCAATTCCATGCAGCCTATGTAAAAAATAAAGCTCACTCATGCTGGGGGTCGAACCCAGAATCTTCTGATAAACTAACTTTCTTAGAAGTCAGACGCGTTGCCATTACGCCACACGAGCTTTTTCTTATGCGCAGGAATGCATTACTAGGTTTTGACCCGCAAAAGAGAACATCTAAGGGGCATGGCTCGTCTATCGTCAAGGGGAATTACAAATCTATGAAAGTTATTTTGTATGAAGCAAGTTTCCAAAGAATTCAACAAATCAGAAGGGCTTTGGAGGCACTTGGTGATCGTGGACTGAGATAGTTTTTCTAACTTTCTGAAGAAAGGTATAGTAAAAGGTCAGATACTTCAACTTTTCACATGAATGAATCTCCGCAAGCTTGTCTGATACGTTATATCAGTGTTTATATGCTTTTAAGATCATAATTCCATCTATCAATCATCTTTACAAATTACATTTTTCTTTGAAAGTGTTGCAAAATTGTTGATGATAA
>JAKTWX010000144.1:8135-25801 GCA_030582275.1 Waltiozyma pijperi
TTAGGGACATCCTGGAAAGTAGCGACGATGGCAGTGGTGGTAGTAACAGTGACAGTGACAGAGACAAAGGAAATGGCAGTGGTGATAGAAGGGATGGAGCTAGAGGCACAAGTGTGAAGTCGATGGGACACTTGGCTGGATGAGCCTGAAACTATTTGATTCCAATCGTCTTCAGTCCAATCGAAATAAACCGGAGGATTGTCACAGATAGCAGCAGCTGGGGAAATTAACATAATGACAACGACAAAGAAGATAAGGGTGGAGTAGAAACGGTTGATTGTTATGACCTCCATATTGAGGTTAACTACCTGTCTACAGTTGTATAGATAGGATTTGTACCTCATTGTTGACTTGCTTTACCAAATACTATCTAGAGCTATAATAAAAACAGGCTAAGTAAAAGAACAGGGAATCTTCTCCTTTATAGAAGATCTGGAGAGACGTGAACATATCTTGTAGGTTGTAATCAATCCGGCGGTGTTTCTTCTTTGGGAAGGTATAACCTATCATCTCGATCTGTTCCCTAACATAATTATATTATTATATTAATATTAAAATGGCCCGAAAATATCAATATATTCCAATATCATAATATTCAAACTAGCTACTAGGTTAATTTATACAATTTAATAATTTGTCCTCAAAACCAAACCCCCCGGCCTTCAATTTTGGCTCAATATTGGATAATTAATTAGCAAGTGGTTATATTTTCAAATGAGAGTATTATAAAGTAAGGATATTTTTTACTATGGTAGATCCTCCCTAATTTCCGTTATACTTCTAAATCGAAATGTAGGACTTGATCTTAACTATGGCAAATACCCTTATTTTGCATTTCACTCCAGATCTAGGACATAAATGAAAAGTGTGTCGGCCTATAATTAGGAGTATCAAAGAAAAAGCTGTTGCAAACTAGTTCCAGAAAAGACGTGTTGGATTTCACACAAAATGGATCCCAATATTATATATTTTCGCCCTCAAATGAGCAGGAGTATACTATACAATTGTCTTTAATTATTCAACATATAAATTTTATCAGCTAATAATAAACACACACATCATGATAAACTTTAAGCAACAACCTTCTCTGCCAACTCCTCTAGTAGTTTGTAGTCTCTCTTCTGAATCCCACCGTTGCCTGGAAGTCTGGTGTTACCCTCCAAGTACAAATCCACCTCTCTAGCGGCTTGACGACCTTCTTGGATAGCCCAGACGATCAAAGACTGGCCTCTTCTACAGTCACCGGCAGTGAACAAGTTGCCATCGACTTGGTAGGACGAGTTCAGCTTGGTTGGGATCGTGCCTCTTGGAGTCTTGGTGATGGTGCTCTTCATGCCCTCGAACTCAGGACCAATGAAACCCATCGATAACAAGACAATGTCAGCTTCGAAAATCTCTTCACTGTTTGGAATCTCGCTCATCTGCCAGACACCACTCCCCGACTTCTTCCATTCAACTCTAACAGTCTTGATAGCCTTAACGTTACCCTCATCATCACCGATGAACTCCTTGGACAAGATACAGTACTCTCTTGGGTCCTTGCCGAACTTGGATTGCACTTCAGCGTGGCCGTAGTCGACTCTGAACACACGAGGCCACTGAGGCCATGGGTTGTCCTTGGATCTCTGCTGTGGTGGCTGTGGCAACAATTCAAAGTTGACGATGGACTTGGCTCCGTGTCTCAGAGTCGTGCCGATACAATCGTTACCGGTATCACCACCACCAATGACAATCACCGACTTGCCACTGATCTTCTCCGAGATCTCAGAAAGATAGTCATCCAACAAAGCCTTGGTGTTGAGGGTTAGCAAGTTCATGGCGAAATCAATGTTCTTCAAATCGCGGCCGGGGATCTTCAAGTCTCGAGGAATCGTGGACCCAATAGCCAAGATAACAGCGTCGTATTCGTCTTGCAAGGATTCCAAGTCCGAAGAGACAGTAGTGTTCAATCTGAACTCGATACCTTCGGCAGCCAAAAGATCAACACGGCGTTGAACGACAGATTTGTCCAACTTCATGTTTGGAATACCATACATAAGCAGCCCACCAGCTCTATCGTTTCTTTCAAAGACAGTGACTGAATGGCCAGCCTTGTTCAACTGATCAGCAGAGGCCAACCCTGAAGGACCGGAACCGATGACGGCGACTCTCTTCCCAGTTCTGAAAACTGGGATCTTAGGAGTGACCCAACCTTGTTCGAAAGCGTTATCGATGATTAATCTTTCAACAGACTTGATCCCCACTGGCTCATCAATGATACCCAAGGTACAAGCACCTTGACATGGAGCAGGACAGACACGACCCGTGAATTCAGGGAAGTTGTTAGTCTCTGTTAACTTCTCAAGAGCCAGCTTCCATTGGTTGTTGAACACCAACTCGTTGAACTTAGGAATGACATTAGAGATTGGGCAACCCGTGTCTGACTGACAGAATGGAACACCACAGTCCATACATCTGGCGGTTTGGACTTGAGAGTCAGCCTTGCTGATGGCCTTGGAGAGTTCTTTCCAGTCCTTGGTACGAACCTTTGGAGCTCTGTAGTCTTCATGGCGGACTTTGTACTTGATGAAACCACGAACCTTGTCCAACTTCTCAACCTTCTTGGACTCCAATAGCTTATCGGTGACGGTGTCTTCAAGATCCAAAAGCTTTGGTTCTTTCAAAGTTGAGCAGTGAGAGAACACCTGTGGAGATTGCTTGATTTCACCATTGGTGGCGTCGGCTTCTGGATCGGTCTTGTCCAAGGCCTTAATGAAGGTTTCACTTTGTTGTCTCTTCAACTGTTCTCTTTCTTTGGCTTCTTGGATCAACAAGTTCTTGTAGTCCAACGGCAAGACCTTGACGAAAGACTTGAGGTAGTGGTTGAAGTTGGCCAAGATTCTCTTAGCCAAGTCGGACTTGGTGTAAGTGTAATGCTCTTGGATCAAAGTCTTGACGAGATTGATCTCCACTGGGTCAACAAGAGAGTTCAATTCGATGGAACTATGGTTGATTCTGGACTCGAATTCGTGGAAATCGGAAACTAAGACATAGATGATACCACCAGAACAACCGGCAAAGGCATTCAAGGACTCCAATTGGGACAAGACCACAGCTCTACCACCAGTCATGTACTCAAAGGCATTGTTACCCAAGATCTTATCAACAACGACGGTGGCACCGGAATTTCTCACGGCGAATCTTTCACCAACAATACCACCAAAGAAAGCCTTACCACTTGTGGCACCGAACAAGTTCACGTTACCAGCAATGACGTTTTCATAAGACTTGAACTTGGCGTCAGTTGGAGGTTTCAAGATCAACTTACCACCACTCAACCCCTTCCCGACATAATCGTTAGCGTCACCTTCCAAGTTCAAAGTGATACCAGGAGCCAAGTACGCACCGAACGATTGACCAGCATTACCCTTCAAGTTACCAATGATGGTATCTTCTGGTAACCCAGCAGGACCAAACTTCTTGGAGACTCTGTAAGAAAGTGTGGTACCAACAGCACGATCAGTGTTGACAATGTTGGCTTCAATCGTCACCGGTAATCCTTTGTCCAAGGTGATTTCCGCTTCATCGATCAACTTGTTGTCCAATCTCAAATGGAGTTTGTGATCTTGCTTCTTGACATAGTGAGTAGCAACACCTGGTCTGATCTGATGAGCAGGAGTCAAAATTGGGGAGAGATCAATGTTACAGTTCTTCAAGTTCAAGTCCTCGGCATCTTTAGCTCTTCGCTGTGGCCAATCATCTCATCGACAGATCTGTAACCCAACTTAGCCATGAGCTTTCTCAAATCGTTGATCAGGTAGTAGAAGAAGTTGATCACGTGTTCTGGGGCACCTTTGAACTTCTCTCTCAAGATTGGGTCTTGAGTGGCGACACCGACTGGACACGTGTTCAAGTGGCACTTTCTCATCATGATGCAACCCATCGTGATCAATGGGATAGTGGCAAAGGTGAAGCTTTCGGCACCCAAGAGAATAGCCACAGCCAAGTCGAAGGCGGTTCTCAATTGACCGTCGGTTTGAAGAACCAAGTTCCCTCTCAAGTCGTTCAAAACCAAAGACTGTTGAGCTTCACAAAGACCCAATTCCCAAGCGGAACCAGCGTTCAGGATCGACGAGATTGGAGAAGCACCAGTGCCACCGTCATGACCAGAGATCAAGATGTGATCAGCCTTGGCCTTAGCAACACCACTGGCAATGATCCCGACACCCAATTCGGACACCAACTTGACAGAGATCCCGGCTCTTGGATTGGAACACTTCAGGTCGTAAATCAACTGTTTCAAATCTTCAATGGAGTAAATGTCATGATGCTGTGGAGGCGAGATAAGTTGGATGTTTGGATTGGTACCCCTGGTCTTGGCGATTTCCTTGGTGACTTTCTTAACGTTGGTGATTTCACCACCTTGACCAGGCTTAGCACCTTGGGCAATCTTGATCTGCAACTCGTCACAGTTGGAAAGGTAGTGAGACGTGACACCGAATCTGGCCGAGGCAACCTGCTTGATGCGCGACTTCATATTTTCTGTGTCGCCAGAGAGCAAAGTGTTAGGATCACCACCTTCACCACAGTTGGACTTGGCGTTCAGTCTGTTCATAGCGATGGCCAAAGTGGAGTGGGCCTCTAAGGAGATGGAGCCATAAGACATAGCTCCGGTATTACACCTCGTCACTATCTCTGTCCAGGGCTCAACCAAATCCAATGGGATCTCCTTGGCTGGGTCGAATTTCAACTCAAGTAAACCTCTGATGGTGGTGTCCCTAATCAATTCAGTTTGCTTCTTGGTGTAAGTTTCAAAAGCGTTGATGTCTTTGTTACGGACAGCCTGTTGCAAAGAAGAGATGATGGTAGGATCATTGGTGTGCTTGGCCCCACCGTCTCTCCAATGCCAGGCACCGGATTCAGGCAAGACGTTTGGCTGGATGGTTTCTCTGGAAGGGTACCCCAACTCGTGCAAAGTGAAGGCGTCTTGAGCCAAGTATTCAAACGTGACACCCTTGATTCTCGAGGACGTGCCTTTGAAACACACATCGATGACGGAGTTGTCGATACCCAAGGCTTCAAAGATCTGGGCACCTTTGTAAGAGTGCAAAGTCGAGATACCCATCTTAGCCATGACCTTGTAGATACCAGTGTTGATGGCCGCGACATAGTTCTTGATGAGCTTTTCATTGGACAAGTTCTCGTCACGGACCAACCCTTCCTCGTTGACTCTCATGATCGTCTCCATGGTGAGGTAGGGGTAAATGGCATCGACACCGTAACCCAATAAGCAACAGAACTGGTGCACGTCTCTAGCTTCGGCCGTTTTCAAGATGATGGCAACTTGGGATCTTTGCTTTTGACGGATCAAATAATGATGGATGGCACCGACAGCAATCAAAGAAGAGATGGAGACGCGGTCTTTGCTGACAGCGCCGTCTGAGAGAACCAAGATCGAATAGTTGTCAAACACAGCATTGGAGGCCTCCTTGGTGATACGTTCGATGGTGTTGATGTAACCGATCAAGCCCTCAGACTTAGGGAACGTGATGTCGATGTTTGAAACCTTCCAAGAAGGGTAAACCTTGTCGATCTGAGACAAAGCGGAGAACTCGGTTTGGGTCAAGATAGGAGACTTTAAGTCGAATCTGTTACATTGAGAAGCATTGCTTTCAAGCAAGTTTCCCTGTGGACCAATGTAGCAATGCAAGGACATGAACTTGGCCTCTCTTGTGGAGTCCAAGGGAGGGTTGGTCACTTGGGCGAACAACTGTCTGAAGTAGTCGTAGATGACAACAGGGTTCTCGTTAAGACACGCCAACGCACCGTCGTTACCCATGGACCCAACAGCTTCTTTGCCTGCAATGGCCATTGGTAGGATGAAAGTGGTGATCTGTTCAAAAGTGTAACCAAAGGCCAGCAATCTTGGATCGGAGGTGGACTTGATGGAGAAATCAACGGGAGATTGGACAGCTTCAGGAGAAAGCTTCTTGAACAAGTCGTCGAACTTGATAATCTTGGACAACCAGGATTTGTAATCGTTTCTGTTGGAGATCTGGCTCTTCAACTCTTTGTCGTCGACAATCTTCCCCAACAAAGTGTCAACCAATAACATGTTGCCTGGCTCCAAACGGCCCTTCTTGATGATCAACTCGTGCGGAATCGGAATGACACCGACTTCGGAACCACAGATGATTCTGTCGTCAGACGTGACATAGTAACGACAAGGTCTCAACCCGTTTCTGTCAACAATGGCACCAACATATCTCCCATCGGTGAAGTTCAATAGCGCGGGACCATCCCAAGGCTCCATGAGGCACGAGGCCCATTGGTAGAAGGCCTTCTTCTTGGAGTCCATGGTAGGATCGTTCTCCCAAGCTTCCGGAACAAGCAACATGATGGCTTCTGGTAAGGACAGGACACCGTTGATGAGTAGCAATTCCAAGACGTTGTCCACGGCGGCGGAGTCAGAACCACCTTCTTCAATGATCGGATAGATCTTGTCCAAGTCGTCACCGAATTTAGCAGAGGACATGACACCTTCTCTGGCCTTCATCCAGTTCTTGTTACCACGCAAAGAGTTGATCTCACCGTTGTGGGCCAGTAATCTCAAAGGCTGGGCACGGTCCCAGGATGGGAAAGTGTTGGTTGAGAATCTGGAGTGGACGAGGGCGAAATGGGACTTGTAGTCAGCATTGTTCAAGTCGTGGTAGTAGTTGTACACCTGTGCTGGGGTCAACTGGCCCTTGTACACGATGGATTTGTTGGAAAGAGAGGTGATGTAGAACCAGTTCTGTAAACCAATGGTGTTTGTGGCTTGCTTTCTCAAGATGTACAACTTCTTTTGGAATTCAGAATCGTACTTGTCGTTGAACTCGTCGAGAGTCAAGTTGGAGTTGAGAGTGGAGTTCATAGCCACGAGTGGTTGCATGATGATTGGTTCTCTGGACAAGGCAGTGGACCCCAAGATTGAAGAGTCCTTCGGAACATCTCTCCACCCCAAGACGGAAAGATCCAGGTTCTTAGCAAGCTGTTCGAAAGTGTCCTTAGACTGCTTGAGGACCCTCTCGTCGTTCTTGAAGAACAAGTTACCAATGGCGTATTGCCCCTCGGCAGGGATCGTGAGATTCAACAAGTGCTTGAACTCCTTAGCAAAGAAGGCATGGCCGATCGACATCAAGATACCAGCACCATCACCGTTGCCGTCGGAAGAGACAGCACCTCTGTGTGTCATGTTACATAGCAAGAATTTGGCATCGGAGACAATCTTGTGAGACGAGCTCCCCTTGATATCACAGACAAACCCAACACCACATGAATCTTTCTCTAACTCTGGGTCATAAAGACCTTGTTTCATAGGAAGCGAATGGGCCCATGACTTGTTTTCTTGGTCTTCGTCATAGGCGTAAGTAGTTGAGGAAGTAGTGTAGGCGTCCTCGTACTGGACGTAGCTATCTTCTCCCATTGAATAGTAGACTGTAATTTTTGGAGTAAATAGTGCTTATTTCGTACTTGTGTGGTGGGGGAGGGCTGGTTGTGAAATAAAAATAATGTGGGAATTTACCATTTATAGCTCCCTAGTACAACATCTTCATTCATAGATTAAAGTTCCCCACTACGGCGGATATTTCCAGGAGGCAGAGAGGCAGCACACAGCTTCCAATTTCCCAGATAAACCACGTCGGCTACCAATATTTTTAACAAAGATTATGATTTAATTAGTACGCCCACTGATAAGCTGCTAGTTGAAGCACGCTAGTAGTTAATAATGGCTGTTATGTGCCACAAAATTATCTGACACGGGCAGCCGAGCTGCTTTCCCCGAATTTCTCCGCGAATCGTTCCACAAAGGGAAGCAAACTTGGAAATTCAACCAATCACACGCGCGTATAAGGTAATCTGGGGGAATTGTCTGTTTTTGGTTGTGGAAACCTGACTCAAATATAATTTGTATGATTTACTGAGATTTGGATACAATTGTTACAGCCTCACAGCTAGCAATTACTACAACTACTAGGCACAACAACAGGAATTAGATAATGAATATTGATTCTCTTGCCTAGTATAACCCTAATCTGACCACGTAGTACTCAAACTTCCTCAAAACAAACTCCGGCATACCCAGCAAGTTGGCTCTTTTGCTGACGTTCCAAACAGCCAAAACACCAATCAAACTAATCAAGTTGATGCTATGAGCAGCGATCTTTCTTAGGCTTCTATCCTTGACGCCTAACCAACGACACAAACCGAATATTGTGTGGTAAGTGGCCAAGATTGTCAATGATGGGTACAGAATCCAATTCGTCACAGAGGCTAAAAGGGAGTGATTCAACAAGTATGTGATGTATTCGATCGTAATGTAGGACGAGTCTCCTTCAAGGAACAAAGGAAGGATTCTCGTTTGGATAGAATGGTAAGAGACCAGCGGCACTAACAAGTAGCCTGAGAATTGTAAAGGAGTCATGCCCAAATTCTTGAAAGAGAACGATCTCTTTGCCCCTAGACCAAAATAGCTTTGAACACCACCGATCAAACCGGAATTTTCATCGGGGACCTTCGTTGAATCCGTGGATGAACTCAAATCAACAACTTTCTTACGAGGTTGAGTGTCACCATAATTCCATTTTCTCAAGATCTGACGAATGTTTCTTAGGGCGACACCGGAGACCACATGAACGGTTAAACTACCCCAGACTAACCACCACTCAATGCTTGAAGATTGGTAGATCTCTCTCCCTAAGGAGATCAATTCATTGGTGAAAGAAGTGGAGATCAATGGCCCAACGGTGACACCGATGCCGTGGATTGTTGCAAAGACAGAGAACGTTATACTGGAGTATTTCTGGGCGGTCTGAAGGAATGGAGTGAGCTTGGTCAGAGTGTTGTATAGCACGGACTTCTCACCTTTGTTGATCGGTAGTTCGGGCTCTTCATTGGTTGTGGTTGAACTTGTATTAACTGCTGTTGGAGCTTGAAGTGAAACTGGTTGAGGAGACACGCGGGTCAGCTCGGAATCATTCCAGAGATCGTTAGTTGAAGATATCATGGTAATATAGCACTTGATCCAACTGTGTGGCTTGAATATGGTTCAATGTCTAAAGTATATGTTACAGATTCAGATGATCTGATATTTAATTTAACTTATTTGTATGTTCACATGAAGAAAGTGTGGCCCCTACGAACACAATCACGTGATTTAATAAAGCATACAAGCTAGCTGAATAAAAATTAAATTAAGAATGCAAGTTTGATTAAAATGAAATAAGATATATAATATACAGATGAGAAACAGGGCCAGCCAATCAACAGCTTAGAAGTCAGATAAAACCTTGTCCAAGATGGAAACAAAGATATCGGCGTGCTTCTTTTCGAAAGTCAAAGTTGGTCTTAATCTGACAGAGACGTCAGCACAACCACCAACATTAACACCGTTTTGCTTCATCTTGTAAAGAAGGGCGTTTCTCTTGTCGGCGGATTCCAAGTCCCAAGCAATGAAAGTAGCCTTGCCTTGACCTCTCAACTTTTGGATGTGTTGTGGGTACTTGGCGGCTAATTCAGCCAACTTACCGTACAAGTAGTCACCAACTTCAGCAGCCTTAGCAACCAAGTCGTTTTCTTGGATTTCCTTGACCAAGGCACCGGCAATGATCATGTGGGCTGGGTCACCACACCAGGTGTTGAATTGTCTGTACGATTGGTTTGGAACAAACTTTGGGTCGTGGAACCAGTAACCGGCAGATTGGAACTTCTTGGAGAAGGTGACTAAGTCTGGGGATGGAGTGATGTTGAAGTGTTCGTGGGCCCAAAGCTTACCGGTGGCACCTAAACCGGTTTGGACTTCGTCGATGATGTACACGACGTTGTGCTTCAAGGTGATGTCTCTTAAACCTTGGAAGAAAGCGGCAGAACCGTGGTTGTCACCACCTTCGGATTGAACTGGTTCAATGATCAAGGCAGCGACTGGGATGTGCCAGGAGGTGATCAATTCTTCGACGATTTTCAAACATCTGGCATCTTCAGCAGCGTTGTACTCAGCGTTTTCAGCTAATGGGTACTTGTAAGATGGGTATTCAGCCTTTGGCCACTTGAAAGCTGGGAAATCCAACTTGTGCACTGGCTTGGAAGCAGTGACGGAACCAGAGGCAAACAATCTACCGTGGAAAGCACGCTTGAAGGACAAGACAGCCAAGTCTGGGGAACCTGGGGATTGGTTCTTCATGACGGTTTCGTTTTCTTGGGCAGAGAAGGCAGTGTCGTAACCTCTTTGCTTGGATTGGTAGTACATGAAGGCAGCCTTGAAAGCCAATTCGTTGGCGTCGGCACCGGACAAACCGTTCCAGACGTTGTTTTGGCCCTTTGGAGCACCCTTAAGGACGTTCTTGATGATCCCTTCTAAGTCCTTACCTGGGAAGTTACCAATGGCTGGTCTTTCAACTAAGGCTCTGATCATTTCTGGGGACTTGGCTGCTTCGATTAAGGCTGGGTTGTTGTAACCTAAAGCGATGGAGGCGATTTGGGCGTAGACATCTAAGTAGACGTTACCGTCGACGTCGGCAATGTAGTTACCTAAGGACTTTTCGTAATCGGCAATGAAGTAAACTGGACGAGAGTCGAAGACTTCTCCAAGGGATTTGATACCCTTGGCGGATTCTGGGCCTGGGATGGTGGTGGTCTTAACGACTGGGGCAGTTGGTTCAGCTGGGTAGTACTTTTCAGAGACAGACATCTTTGAATGAATGAAGTGGTTGATGATAGGCTAAACAAACAACTGAGAGTAACATATGGACAAATATTGAAAGGATTGAACGAAGTTTTTATATGTTTGTCCAAGGAGATATTCAATAATGTCCAGATCAACCGATGAGATTGCGCGCGCCACTAATCCCAGCGCTACTTCCTTAAGCGGTAAGGTTATCACGCATGATCTATGCACGTTGATTGAGCCGCGCGCATGAAAATGTCTCTAAATTTTCTAAACAATTGTCGCATTTGTCACATTTTAGCTTATGTAAGCCACGGCCGATGTGCCGACACCCGCCGAAATGAGATGTTTGGATGTTTTGGGGGCCCAACTATGCCAGATGGCATCAACTTTTCACGATAAGATTTCGAGATTCTCATCCTGTATGAGGCTGACCTGTGGTAAACCACATCCGATATGAAGCGGGATAAAAAGAGTGTCTTATTGTATAATGGTATCCCTCAGATAGTGGAGACTACAGCCATTCTATTGGTTCGTTCAGAGATTAATTTGTCAAGTGGTGATCTATAGTTATCGGACGTATTGCGGTAGATCGATCTCACAAGTTTCTTAGTTTGAGGAACATGAAGCAATACCCTTAATTTTGAAAGAGTCATGAGACTGAAGTCAAAAGTGCTCATAGCCTCATTGTCCTTAAAAGATGCCAGTTTAAGAATTATTGTGTACATCATAACCCAAGTGTACTATACTGTTCTGATCTTGTTTTCATAAACGCCCGAAATGGAGCTCTAATATTTTGAGACCTTTCAGTTTGTTCATTCTCATGCCTGCCAGGTCCTTAAAATATCTCTGATTTAGCACTACAGCTAAGTGTTATAAAAATACGGGAAAATGCTGAACTTTCTGCTCTTCTCTATATCAGGATTAGATCCATTCATGACAATACCCATCCAAAATATAACAAAATACATTACTAATATGACAATTTCCTCCATGAATATTAATAATTTGAGACCAGAGTCGAACTCATCAGAGAGCACTGAATCGTCAAAAGAGGCATTACTCCTCTTTGGACCAGACACCAAGTCCGAAAAACCAGCAGTTTCAGCTATTGAAGCTGACAAAGAGGCCACAGATAGCAAAGCTTTTAAACACGAATACACGTATCTTATAGTATCTGAAACGACCACCAGAATAACCAAATTTCAAAGACGTTTCAAGAGTAATAACAAAATTTATCTCTATTTACCGCAATATTTCTCCCCTTGTGTTGATTTGGACCTTCCGGGGGCATTTAAGGACAGGTTCGATAGAACCATGGAGAAACTTTTACAAGAAGCTAAGAACTCTAGGAATTTGGTCTTAGTGTTTGCTACAAATCTACGAGAATTGGACATTTATCAAAGCATGTATTACTACTCCTTCATTAGACCTCATATTAAGGGACACAAACACTCCATTGACATTCTTAAATATGACCAAGCCGGTCAGTTCCAATTCACAAAGTCGAACGACCAGACTGTGTCTGTTTTTGAAAACGTCAACAACATTCAGATGAAGTACGACTCAGAGAGAAAAAGCATGCACATTCGTTTAGAAGAGCAGTTGTTCAAGTTGAAAGATGATAAGAAAGAACGGGTCGTGCATGGGTTGCCCTTCTTCCAAAACAGTGATGAGAAGCAGCTTTCCGATCGTGAAAGCCTACTTTCCATCGAAGACAACGATCTCGAAGGAATCTCAATCATCGTCAATGGCTGGTCCCGTGACACTAAGAATGCCCATTTGAGCGACTGTTCTATCTATAAGTACAACTCGAAGGATGTCGTTGTGGATAAGTCTTACAAGCTTCACGACATGCCGAGAATCTTGGACTCCTTGGAGAAGATGATTCAGAATCAGTATTACCAGAAGCTCTTGCATGATTATAGAGGAGAGATCATGGACTACAGACTTGCTCTATACAAGAAGCAGGCTAATTGTTATGACACTCAAGTGGATGAGACACTTAGAGAAAGCGCCGGCAAGGACAGAGCAGAAGACTTCAAGCAGTTACTTGATGTCCACTATGAACTTTTCTACCAGTTTTACTCTTCATCGGCTTCTTCTCTTTGTGATGAAGCAACCCTTTTCGGTTCCAAAACTTTTAAGACTGCAACTATCAAAACTAGAGACGATAATATCGAGAAAGAAATCAAAATTTTATTGGCTTCGCTAGCTTTAGAACACGGTGTCAAGAGGCCAAATTATATAGAAATCTCCATCTTCCACAAGTTCCAATCAGGATCCTCTGAAGTGTCGAAGAATCTTGAGTCTATATCTCTCATGGAGCTAATTGATAAATATAACTCTGGCCACAACAAAGCAGCATTCACAAGAGCAAAAGTCTACAATCCATCCTACGCCAGGGAGTTCGCCAGAACGCAACTAAGAACACCAGTGTTTCTCCACGATTACCCTGAACATTCAAACGTGGCTTATTCCAGACCAAAAGTTCTTGGGTCCGTCTCTGAGAAGTTGTTGCGTTTCCCAGAGCATAAGCTAAAGATCAAGAGCCTCATCATTAACGAGCCATCGAACAAGACGACAGCGGCCGTTGTGGTGGCGTCAAAAGCCTCTAATTCAAACTCAAAATCTCAGAAAAATAAAAAGATATTCCCCAAGACGAACAATTTTGAAGATGAAAAGCTCACTATTGCGATCTTGAGGTCCTTGGCTGATGGGATCGACTTTAAAGACGGTAGCTTTGTGTATAAGTCGAATTAATCAATTTATAATAAGAGAATAAGAGCAATAATAATAATATACACAAAAGAACTAGAACGGGGCAAATGAGCTTTTCCTTATAAGCCCATCTTTTCGAATTTTTCAACCAAGTAGGAACTTTCAGCGCTGAAGTCGATCTTGTTAGCAGCGTAAGCGTTGTATCTGACTCTTTCAGTACCATTGTAGGAATCCAATCTACCTCTGATTCTAAACTCGAACTCATTGGATTGCAAGTTCTCGAAATGACTGGCCACCTCAGGAGACCCATTTTCTTTCAATTCCATCAGTTCGTTGGCAGAGATACCCAAGAGAGTTTGGGCTTGTTCGTCGAATAAAGTGAGCCATAGGTTCCCGGTTTCGTCAACAACGGATAGCGATAGGATGTATCTGTATTTAGGTTGGGCATGGTTGATGTCACACTTCTCACAACGCCATGTCCCATCACCTTGGTCGGTGACCTTCTTGGAGCAGCCCTCGGTGGAACAAGCTGCGTATGCGAAGTTCTCAGATCTAACGTAATTGACTGTAGCCTTGACACTGTGATAGTCTGGCTTTTCACTAATTTGAGTCTCCAAAGCGATGATTTCAGCAATCTTCTTACGGTCACCTGGAGATGACTTACGGGCACCTGGTTCCGTCTTCAAGGACTTGAACTGTTCACGACGGCCCTGGGCGTCATACCAACCTTTGATGGTGTAAGCTTCGTTGACTTCAGGGTTTTGAGTGATGACGGCAGATGAGGTCAATGATAACGTCTTACCGTTGAAGTCGGAGACTTTACAACCTTTGATGGCGACGACGGAGCCTTCTGGGATATCAAAGTTCAAAGCTGAGTTGTTCCATAACCCAACACTGATGGCGAATTGGGAATCATCGACAACCAAGATATCACGACGATCGTACGCCTTACCGGCCCTGGAGGTGATCTGGAAAGGTTCGTTGACCTCCTTGATGACACCAACGATATCGATAATGGAGTCACTTTCGAGCTCTTGGATCTTGTTCAACTTGACAAAGTCGTATTTCAAGGATGGCACAGAACCGGAGTCTTCGGCTTCATAGATATCTGAGTCCTTGTCCAATTGCAATTCGTAAGGGTTGGCCAAGTTGGAGAACTGTTTCTTGGCGTTCTGGATTCTGGCCTTGGAGACGTAGTAGACCTTGTTTTCTTGGAGCAATTGGTGGAACTTCTCAGCATTGTCGTTGAACGCAGTGGCACGGATTTCACCAGATTCATCAAGAAAGTTGACGTTGAACAACTTACCAGAACCCTTAGCATTGGTCCATGTACGTAAGTCACCCTTGTGTGAGACACGAGCCTTGAGAGTCCAGACGTTTTGGTAAGGAGAGAGCTGCTCAATGAGACACAAGTTGTTGACCTTCTTGCCTGTACCACGGATTTGTTGTGGCTGTTGGAATGGAGCAGCAACAGCACCGGCAGCGGCAGCAGCATGTGATGGTGGTTGAGGTTGACCGAACTGTGGAGCAGCGACACTGGTGTCGATTTTTCTTTCTTGTTCAGCCTCAGCCTTATGGTTCATCAAGATATCCAAGCTTGGGTTCTCACGTAAGTAAGTATCAATTGAAAGAGCCTTCTCGTCACCGAAAATACCATCGGAATGATCTAAAATCTCATAATCTGCAACAAGAAGAACATGCTTAGAGCTTCCACCAACCAATTCTATTTCGTACTTGGTGGCACGGATGATGTCGAACTTGGTGATCGGCTTTAGCTCGCCAGTTTCATCTGCTCTGGTGACAGCTTGACAACTGTACAAACCATCACTTAACAAAATACGGCATCTTCTTCCTTCAACAAGTTTGACGGATTGGACTTGGAAAACTAGTGGCTTATCACTGGCGAGATACTCGCTGCTGGAGAAGATTGTGGAAATGATACCTCTTTCGATGTATTGGGACATTCTTCTGGTTTATTGTCTGATGGGATTGGGAAGAAATGTTAGCTGGAACTTTGAAGGGAATCCTTTTAAACGACGCGTTTGCTTTCATGTTTTTGTTTGAGGTTTTTTTGTGAGATTTCGCCACCGAATTGCAAAGAAGACCGCGTTTTGAATAATTTAAATTTACGCGTCAACTCCCGCACGTGACCTGATGCGAGTGGCCGTAACAGACATAACAGAGAGACGCGCGGTGGGAAATTTATCAGCCAGGCCAACTTATCAACAAGAACCTGAGAACAGAAATCAATTCACCACAAACAATTTTTGAAGACGAACTGGATCCGGCCTAACATTCCTAGTTTGATCTATTAAACTTTTAATTAGAACAAGTACCAACAATATGGATATTAATGCTCCGATAAATCCTGCCGCAGGGCAAACCACAACAGCCATGGATACTGAAAAATCACCAATAGTGCCTGAACCCCACGTTACATCATCGATAACACATTCCACCACACCAAAGCCAAAGAAACCTGCTAAACCGAGAGCACGTAAGTCCACTACTCCAGCGGTGAAGTCTTCATCGGCTCAACCTGTCTCAGTACAGGGAACACCGGCCCCTGCTGAATCATCTGCTCCTTTCCATACAAAGTTCCCCAAGCTGATCTTCCCACGTCCAACTGAACAATATAACCTTGAAAGTGAGGAAATCTTCTGTATATGCCGTCAGCCAGATGCTGGTGGTGAGCCTATGGTGTGCTGTGAAGGCTGTGAAGATTGGTTTCATTTCCGATGCGTGAAGATCCCAGCCAAATTTGAGCCTCTGTTTGATGTCTACTTTTGCCCTTACTGTGAACTGGAGAAGAAAGGTGTCACTTTATGGAGACGTAAATGTGCCGTTGAGGACTGTTATAAGGCCATAGAGCATGGTAAGACGAAGTACTGTTCTAAAGATCACGGGTTGAAACATATATTGGGAAAGCTTAACAAATCTGAGAGCACAAACGTGGAGAGCATGACAATCACCGCATTGAAATATTCAAAATCCTTGAAATCATTCCAAGAACTTGGTTCCGAATTGCCAAAGCTCCCTAAATCAGATATCCCTACTTCGATCACAGCTAAACTCCAGGAAGATTTGGAGAAGTTGGAGAAGCTCAGACAAGAACAAGTAGCAAGCAGGAAAGTTCTCATCAAGGCGAAGGAAAACATGAAGCTTCTTAACGAAATGATCCAAGAAACCGCAGACACACCCTCATCCTCTAAGAAGAAGCCAAAGAAGCTAGAACTTTGTGGCTACGACTATTCTACATTCAGCTCCTCAACACCAATAGACCCAGAATCAATGCAATCCAACGATATCACATCACTTAAAAGCCAGTACGATGCCTATAAACAGTATATGGACTCGAAGGACCAAGAAGACTCAACCCCACCACAAACTACGCTATGCTTTCTTGATAAGAAGAAATGTCTGAAGCACAGTGGCTGGCAGAGCATTATCAGTGACGAAATTGACTTGAACATGAACGATATTCAAAAGAAAAGTGAGAAAATTAAAGAAACTATGGAGAAAAGAGTTAAATCTTATACGATCCATCACTTTGAAAGTTTGAAATAGTATTATTATACAGAATTTATCGATATATAAAAGCAAATTGATTGGTTCTATAACCATTTTTTTTTTAGTTTGAGAGAACTCTATCTTCTTCCTTCGTAGCGGCTTCATCGATCTTGACTTCGGCTGTTTCCGTGGTTGGTTCCTGTTCAGCAACTTGCTTGTCTTCAGCCACATCTTTCATTTCGACATCTTCTTCCTCTTCTTCCTCCTCGTCTTCATCGATGCTCTCAATGAGGAGTGTTGGCTTCCAGACTTCAAGCAGTTTATCATCAGAGACGGAGATAAGGGTGCTCTTAACACCCTTAACCCAATCGAATTCAAGAACCCTTCCAGCGTGGCCACCGTGAACGAACTTCAAAGCAGGATCATCACTGCCATCCTTGACTGAGTCCTCCTTGCCGTAGCTTTGATCGATCTTGGTCAAGTCCCAGATATGGATTCTCTTGTCATTAGCAGAGGATGCCAAAAATGTGCAATCATCCGGATTGAAACGTAACTGTGTGACACCCCCGTGGTGACCGTACAACGAGCGGATTGGTGCAGTCGTGTTTCTGAGATCCCAGACATTGATGATGTTATCAGCACCACCGGTGACGAAGTTATTTTGGATGGAAGGGTTGAAATCAATAGCGGTCACTGAGTCGGTATGAGCACTCATGATGGAGTGTATTGGAGATTTTGGATCAGCACGGTAATC